>JAQIXO010002113.1:0-10569 GCA_034700305.1 Protaphorura armata | reverse complement strand
GCCTTGGATTGGAAGTTTATACATGCATCCAAAAGCACACTATGTTTTTTAACAATTCCCTGAGCCCTAAGGCAGTTATGACTGGGAACTATGACTGGGAACAATAACACTACCAACTGCAAGGTGTTTCACAAGTCATGTACATGTACTCGGAATGACTAACTTCAAAGCGCCCGTTTTTACGTACAAACTACAACGGAATATTACAGGATCCGCAATGAAAGTTAAATTCAGTTGTTGTGTTCATGAATTGTTGGCTGTTGAGTGTTGAGGTGTTTATATTGAATAAAATTCATTACTGTTATGTTTGACTGCAATTTAGGTCCAAAGCACACAAGGCACAAATATATAAAATAAAAATGTACATGCACCGTGTTCCCTTCCCGTCTGTTTATAATAATTTTGAATAATATAATTGAGTCCAGCTATCCATCAAAGTTGAACGGAGGAGTAGGAAAATTGATTTTTTAAATTGATTTGTAAAATTTCTGGGTTTCTGTCTTTTCATATATCTACGAGCTCATGCAGGGCGAAATATGAATTTAATTAAATTTCTGGAATAATATCAAATTCTGTAAACACAAAAATAAACATGAGGTGTTGACACTGGAAGAATACCACACGAAACAGCCAGAATTGTATTTTTCGAAATTCATTTATAGTATTTCCACAAATGTCTTGCTCATCCATTGATTGACATTTGTTTTATTGGCATACTCAATCAATTCCTATGAAATGTGAAGTCCCACAATTTCAATACGTTGAAGCCGTTCAGTCTGTCCCACAACCAAAATCAAGAATCTTCCAATCTTCTGCAGTTTTCCCAGACAAACATTTCATTTTGGCCTTTAGAATAGGAATCGATTGACCCGCCATTTTTTTGACACAGAATTTCGACTTATCAGAATATTCTGGATTTTTGCATCGTGGATTTTGAATGAGTCTACTGAAGAGAAATATACTGTTCATGACATGTTGTCCAATTGAATAAAATAAGATCCAGGTACAGTCCACAGAGTCCTCACTCAAGCCCTCCCTTGCTTAGCCCGTCTTTAACCAAGAATTAAAACAATCGTAATAGTCATAAGAGCAGGAGAGCATTATGTTCCCTCACAAATTGATTTAACCCTTTGCTTTTGGTCTCATTAAACCCATTAAATCAGACTTGCTCTTATTCAACTTGTTCTTTCACGAATTGAATTTATTTTATTGAGGACATTCGTATAAAAACTTTTTTGGTAGAATTTTATTTTTCAGACCAATCCGAGAAAACTTTGTCATTAAGAATTTTTGTGTGAGTTGAAATGAGAGATTCAATAGTAGTTTGTTTCCTTACTGGTCAATATTGTTGAAAGAATTAAGCATGTGATACTGAAACTAAATGACCGTATTAAGCTAATACGTGTTAATTTTTTTTGTATTTTAACACATTATATTCAACATAAGTCCAATTTTCGCATTTTACAATTACGTTACATTATTACAGTCTTAATGGACTCTACACTTTTGAATCTCTCCAATATTAATAAGATGTAATAGTTTTAGATGAGTTTGAGAAAACGTTTTCATGCATGACAATTATACACAGAGTTTCGAGGGGTAGGATTAAACGCCGAAATGGCCGAAAAGGGGTCTACAATGCCGAAATGATGGACTAAAACTCCGAAATGGCCGAAACGATGGAGTAAATCGCCAAAATGACCGAAACGATGGAAAAGCCGAAGTGGCCGAAACGATAACTAAGTCGCCGAAAGATAACTAAATCGCCTAAACGGCCGAAACCATGGACTAAATTCTGTGTAATACACGGAATCAAGAATTTCGATTTGAATACAACGAGATATGAAATTACTATATGAATAGTGTTAACGATACGGAATAGATAATATTCCTATTACCCTAATCTTAGAAAATAATGTAAGATGAAAGGAATGTCTAGTACGAAAGAGGAAGAATCGAGTCGTCGTGACTCATTATTGCCATCAAATTCTTATCCATGCATGCGAGGAGAACATGAGAATTCGAATGTGTCCACTCAGAACAAAAACAGAGTTGAATGCAGTTCAGAGAATTCTGAGGAAAATTAGCATAAGAATATGATCCACTCATATGTGCATGCATAGCATTCGTTGGAAGCGTATAATTTTACATGTAACTTTTTGCTTTAGAATTTTGTTTTTTGTCTTATATTCTGACTATAGGTAAAACTACGAATCATTTGTAAAACTTAAGTTGTATACTGAGTCGAAAGGCTATCACAATTGTTGTGACAGTGATTTTCATTGAATAAATGATGATTTTTCTCTCTTGTATTAAGGTTATGGGAAATAACATTAACATATTTCTGCACACCGGACGAGTATAAAAGCTCCGGTCAAGTGCAAATCTTGGTGCAGCAGAGAGCCAGGAGTCACCACTTCAAATCCTCTTCCCTCACTCAATTTGGATTAATTTTTCCATGTTGGGTAAGTTAATTAGAAAGTTGACACAATAGGAAACCTTACTGAAATGATACTTTCTCTTTTAAGTTATACCTTGGAATTACAAACGCTAACATTAAATAAATAAATTTTTAATAAGGCTTTTAGTGTTTATTAGAATTAGAGGTAAACTATTCTGCTGTTCAGAGCACCACCCGGTAAACCGACCATACTTTTTGAGTACCTTTGGTCACCCAAATGATGACCCCGGAAACATTATTTTGTCAAGGTGAAAGTCCAACCCACACGAGGTCATCAAAAGTCATTCCCCGTGCCCCGTAATGTAACGTCAAATTCGGAAAAATCGATTCTCAACTTGCCAAATCCCCAATATAACATTACATTAGAGGGCACGGGGAATGACCTTTGATGACCTCCCAAGGGTTGGAATTTTAATACGACAAAAAAATGTTTTCGGATTCATCATTTGGGTGACCAAAGGTACCCAAAAATTATGGTCTGGTTACTGCATGGGTGCTCTGAACAGCAGTATAATTTACATTGTTACAATTGTAATTACATGTTTACAAAATATATTGCCAAATACCTAAAAAAAATACCGATTAATTTTGAATTCTGATTCCGATTGTCATCCCTGCTTTTAACTTCGCTTAAAAATATCAAACTTGTAAAACTCAAAAATAACATGTACAAAATAACTTATGTTATTTTTTAAAATATAATCATTTCATTTCGTTAAGGAAAACAAATTTTTCCTTGAACTTTAAATAATTCAATGCGAAGCGAATTTCTATCGCTAAATCATAACAGAGCACAGTTTTTCGCCACCATGTATGTATTGTAAGCTGTGAAGTGAGTGAGCCTACCTTTCTCGTCTGAATTAACTGAATTTTACATCCTCTCGGCACGTGCACTCCAAAGTATGAGTAGTTTACAATTAGTGTACATTTTGTACACTAATTGTAATTTTTTTTGAGATTTTCAGTAGCAAAATATACAACCGTATAATTCAAGTCGGTATTTCTAAAGTTTTCATCCAATTTTCCAATTTTCAAATCCAGTTCTAAGAATTATGTTTTAGTTTATTTAAGAACAGAAACAGAATGTGAATGAATGGCTTAGAAGTTCAGAAAATATTACGAATCCTCCCTTGTAACGTTGTAATTGACACACATTACATCCTCGCCGATGGCTCTTGTCAAGACTGACTGGTTCGTAAATTAAAAACCAACGTCGAATTGTAATTCATAATGAATGAGAAGGCAGAACGCAAAAAAAAGTGTCTATGTAGTAGCCATGTATTGGAACAAGTAAACCTACACACACATACATTAAGACAATTAAGAGTGTTCTTGAACATCCCCTGAAGCAGTTCATCTTCTTCTACACTACTACAGGGTGGTTCACAAGTCATTGTGTCAAAATAATTGGGATTAAAAATCCATCCACAATTCTGACATCGTTTCTGCACACATTCTTATTTCATTTTATTTCAGATGTAATTATTTTAACTGTACTGTACTAATATGTGTTTTGATTAAAAATTTGGAATTAAACAACAATTTATTTTTAAAAGAGTAGAATTGGCATACATCTTATATTCTGCTGTTCAACGACATCTGTTGTATCTGTGCATACAAGTCCCACTCTGAGCATTGGGTTTGTAGCAACAATAATACCCGCCTCGATAATATTGGATCCGTCCTGGAAACAACCACCACCATTCGGAATCCGCTGGAGAAAATTTAGTTCTGAAGCACAAATTAAACTAAAATTATTATTCATATTGTAAATTGAAGGAATAAATACCCGAGCGTCCGATGAGTCTGGCGTGGCAGCTGCTATGATTACGAGCGTCAGCAGAAATCCAATATAAAGTTTAATTTTAGTTCAAATTTGGTTTGAAACTTGAAAATCAGAAGTAATTAGATGAAACGACTACTAAATTCAAGTCAAGCAACCGGGACTTTATATACAATTATGGAGCGTACGGATTATTACAGGTTCCTTGGGAGAGGTTTGAAAATTAATTCTGCGCGGTACGTCTACTAATACATGCATTTCCTTAATGCGTTTGTTAAAAGGCAGCTGTCCGAATGAAAGTAAAATGAAAAATATTGAATTTTAAAATCTAAATTAATTGGTAAAATTCCAAGAGGTTTCATATCATAAAAGCTTCATATGTTTACTAAAAACGCCTAACTCTTATCAGACAGGACAACAACATGAATTTCAGATTTTAATTCCTAAACTGAAAATGATTTGGTAAATGTCGTCCGTCGTCCGTGGCTGCAACTTCCGAAAACACTAAATGTAAAATGCCTTACCAATTAACTTTATTTCAACTCGAATGTCTTGGGACAAAATTTACATTCACGGTCAAAAATTCCATTCTAATTCTAATGCTTCATTTTATGAATTTCATAACTTGAAACTAATTGCATTTTTTCCACATATGGGGTATGGTTATAGCCATGGATTCTCCAGTGGGACTCGTAAAATAATTTCCGGGTGAATTCCTTTGGACCTTCTGAAAAAATTATACATGTAACCTGATTCTGGGGCTTCTCCATGTGCTACACTCAATACAGCATTTGTAGTCATCTCGGACATTTCTATACTGGATCAGTACTGATTGCAATGTAATTTTTTTAGATGTAATATATAGTGCGCCCTGCATGGTAATAGTTTTGTTGTAATTTTAAATTCTTGAGTGTCAAGTATTCCAGACGTATGCATTTTTGGAATGATATTTTTTCGTGATTTCACTAATGAGAATGCAATGATTAGATTGTGAATGGTTACGATCGACAATTCATGTGAAATTAGCAAGTGTTGCTTTGTGTAAATTAATAAAATTAAAAGACATGATTAGTATTCCAGAACTTGAGTATTATTTTGTGTATTTATTTGTCATTCATTATTTTTGTTAACAAAACTCAAATTTTGGCATTATACCACCGTATTCTATTAATATTAGTTAATAATTAATACAAATTTTTCATCTTTCCTTATACACATAACTGTGAAAATTTAAATACAAAATTAAAATAATCATACTTGAGTGTTTAAGGAATTCCTTATGAAAGTCCCTTATGAATGTTCACATTTGATTTTCAGTGATGATACTGTGAGAATATGCATGTTTTGAAATCTGATCACAATTACCTGGTTTTTTGAGAATGTGAGGTTCGCAACTCATAATTCGAGTTGGCAGAATTTTGAAAATATTTAGTGACACCGAACACAGTGAGCATTCATAGGATTTCTCTCCAGCATGAATAATTATATATGGTTTTGGATGGGAAGCTGAGCTGAGAAAACATTTTCATACACACTGAGGATTTCAAGTCAGTTCTCGGGAGTATAATTTAGCAAATAAAGTCTTGTTTAGCCTAAAATCCTGTACATGGACATTTAACCTACTTCCTTAGTGTGTGTTCCAATTTTTAAGGAAACTTTCGTACGAATGCATTGCTTTGCAACATAGAACATTTCATTTTAGACTGTCGACGGTTGAAGGACTGCATATTTATTTAAGGTTGGAATTATATCTAGCACTTCATGGGTTTACCTTGTGAGTGCTATTCTATCCATAAAAACAGAAGATGAGAATTCCCTTGTGTATATGCGCAAAACAAAAACACAGTGGAATAAAACAGATTTTTAGAATATGACGGAATACACATCTCTTCATTATACAACACTAAAAATTTGTTTAGACAAGAATCTGAATAGAAAAATAAGACAATTCATATTATGGTAACGGGAGGAATTTACGTATCATGTAAGATAAGAATACTCTTGTACGACCGGATAAGCAAAGAAGACTAAGAAGATGTGCAAATCTCTAGAAATTGTGTGAGTGTTTACAACCACCCATCACTCGAATGAGAAGAGAGTAAAAGACATTTTTCCTTTTCGATTCACATATTAAGCCTTTCTTAAGAGGGCAATAATAAATTGGATAATATTGGACTAGGTTCTGCGAATTTTTGTTAGAAGTCGTGAAGATTTAGTCGCGAAAAATATATTCCATAAGCTTATGTGACCCGAGATTACACACTGAATTATTATTTAAAAATTAATATTAGAATCGACGTTTTCAAAATGTAATTCAAAATCACATTTCTTGAGTTCACTTCCCTTTTTGAAATTAATTACATCTCAGTGAGACTTGTAATCAGTTGAATTTTAGTAATATCAGATTTCTCAATCCAAGGCAAGGGTTACCTCAATGGAGGAGTTAATTGATTTTCTTTCTCTTTCTCTTTATCATATGATGACAAAACGTCAGAGGCCCAGCAAGTTTGGAAACTCGTAGGTAATACACGAACACCATTTTACCGTATTATGGCCAATCAATGTCCAAAAACAATTGAACGTTCTCTGGCTTTTGTGTAGCAAATCCCAACACGAACCGTCCAACATATTACAGATTCCATAAAATATGTTTACACAGAACTAGAGGGTGTAGGGTTTATTTCAGGAACAAAAGAAAACATAACAAACAAACTCAAAAAACGAACGCGTAAAGTTTACGCCATCCGACCATAACGCACGTACAACGAAAATTACTGCTAATTGGAATTGAGAAAAAAATACTTACGTCCAGGTTGATTAAAGGAAGTTGGTTTTGTATTGAAAACTTATTATACAACCTTTCCGCCGCGTGTATCAAGAGTTAGAGGCTTCGTGAGCACCAGTACCACCAGCACCAGTCAAATTCAACATGCAAAATGTATATACAAAAACTTGATAGAAATTCTTTTAAACTATATGAGGTATATCCTACCGTTCTTGGTAAGTATTTAATTTGGCACTGGCTTACCCTTTTTGTATTATTTATACTCATATACACGTGCATGATTAGAACAACAGAAAAGGACCTCTTCAAAGTCTAGTCAGTTGAATATTGTTACATTGCATTGCCCAGTATTAAGTCATCGCAACTTAACTAAAGGAGAATGTTCACTTCAAGAAGTATAATGGTAAATAGCGACCAAACAAAATAGCATGAGGATAAGACCAGTCTATAAGAATTGTTTGCCATGCACGCAAAGATGAAAAAAGATAAAGTTTATCGACCTGACTTATAAACTGACAAGTCAGTGTAACTATACAATCTAGAAAATGAGTAACGACCTGGAACCTACAAGGCTCAACTGGATCCTAGCCCACATAAAATAAATCTGAAATATATATTACAGATGATTCGAGATTGTTGCATGGACACAAAAATAGAATTGGCCACTTTGAATTAGAAATTAAACACACTACGGTTAGCGAATTATTGTTCCAGGAATAACGAACTTACATTTGCGGATAAAACGTTACAACAGTATTTAAATGGTGAACTTATGAAACTACTTGAAGATATTAATACTATACGAATTTATTTGATTTACCTATCTCGTGAATGGGATCATAGCTGTGAATTGGATCGTGTGGCTGAGGAAATATGTAATGTGAGACATCAATTGCAACTTCGCAAATGTTTTGACGTACAAGTGTATGATAATAACGATGAACTATACGTTATTATCGTTATAATATAAATACGTTGTCCTCCCCTCCGTCGACAAATTATCTAGCTGTCCCGCTTTCCAATCAATCGATTGATTTGAAGCGGCAGTTAGCGTGCTTCAACCAAGATTATATGGACATTGAAACTGAATTGGGTTGTTTAGAAAAGTATCTGTGTGCTATTAGGCTTGAGAATGATAGGCCTGATGTGACTGGTTTGAGTGCTGCTGAAAAGGAATTGCAACGAAGGTTGAATACGGAATTATTACGATTAATTAATGAAACTAACAAGGGAATAACGCGAGCTGACCCCATGTAGCTTGGTACGCCATATTTTTTTTCGGGTGCACTGGCATGCCCTGATAGGGGTTTGGTCAATATTTTCGTGTTGAAGTGAAAACTCCTCAAGATACTAATTTTTGAAGTTTTACCCCATATACATAACCCTTACGGGCAAGAGAAGGAGCAAGCGCCTCCCATCCATGGGAGGGGCATGCTCCTTCCCTGGTCCATAAGGGTAATGTATTTGGGGTAAAACTTCAAAAATTAATGTAGGCAGGTGTTTTCACTTCAACACGAAAATATTGTCCAAACCCCACTCAGGACATACCAGTGCACCCAAAAAAAAATATGGCGTACCAAGGTACATGGGGTCATTGACACCTGGAACAGTACTTCAGGATATATTATGAGAGGTATCCGTCCGAATTTAAGTAAATACGAAGTTGATTATTGTTAAACAAACGTGGGTGCTGTGACAGTGAAGATGAATGTGCAACGAAATAATTTGTTTACCTTTGATCCTTTTCAAATGATTGATAAAGAGCATCCATTCATGAGATTTCACGTCGTTGGAGAAGATCGTGAAGCAGAGATTGACAATAATCCTAATTTCTTTACGACTTATTTGCATGGAATACCTCATCCATACAATCGAGTTAAAAAAGGACACACTGTTATCTTAATGAAACCTGAATTAATAAAGGAATTGTTCTACAACCGAAAAATTAAGAGTTCAAGTTTAGATGAAACTTTCAAAGCTGTTATGGTGTTTCAAGTTTATCCCAAATATGAAGGCCCAATAGTGAACATTAATGCTCCGCGCTGGGAGATTGCGTACAAACGTAAGATGTACGTAAGACTAATTTTGGCTCAAGGAACTCTCTGCGGTTTGCCGATTCATTTGGCTTCTGTTGGAGCTTATCCATATGAAATGAAGTATAATGCCGGTCTGTCTAATTGGCATAGGACAGAGTATACTTATTTGAAGGTATCGGAGGATTCTGGACAGAATGTTGAAATGTTGTAGATGAGAAAGAAAACATTTTGGTTGAGAAGAAAAATGATGCTACAACCAAAACGGAGGATTACGAAGAAAATTGTGAATGAGATTGTCTGTATTTGAAGGCAATATAATAGTGTAATATTGGATTTTTATTTGTTAAGTCAAATTTTGCACAGCTTTCTGACTGTTGCTATTGTTTATTTATAGTTGGTATTTTTATTTTTGATGGTCATGATTTTTAGCAAAATTGCGCACATATTTTTGATGGTATCAAGTGTTTATACTAGAGGTGTGGTGTTGAATTTATTGTTGGGTTTCATTATGTTACATTATTTGTGGTAGAATAAAAAATTATTGTGATTATGGTTTATTTATTGCAAGCATGTGAAGATAAAGAAGAGTTCATTGAATATGAAGGAATTACCCTTAGCATTAAGTGTTATCTAAGTGTTTACTACATTGAATCTGATTAAGGAACAGTGTGTACATATTACTAAAAGATTACTACAGAATGATGACAAATTTAGCGACTTGAAAGAAAAAATTGAGAAAAACGGGTTTGATTGGCTAAATATAAGAGATTGTATAAGAGATTGTAATATGTGAGATTGTTCTGCGCAGTGAAATAAACAGTATCCTGAAGAGACTATTGCGAAAAACGGATAAGTTTCAGAAATTTGTGGACCTTAATTTTTTACTACTGATTGACTGATTACTGATTGAACGGAACCCACCGTTTTTTGCAAACACCTCAAACAACTTCGTTTGCCTCACGTTCAAAACTTCCTTAAAACGATTTTTAACGATCTGCTGCTCGACATTACTCTTCGTGGACGCAGATGAGACACTTGGCGTGGACATAGCGGGACTACGTCCGTTTCTACGAAACTCGGGCTATAAAAGCCCTGACAGCCTAGCGGCTGATAGGTAATACTGTACTAGCAGCCGGATTATACACACTCTTCGAATGTAAAAGGTTTTGTATCCATGGCGACCACAACCAAAGAATACAAGTCCAAGCGTGGATGTGGACTTTGTTCACAGACTCACCCAACCTCGACCGGAAGTGGACCCCTAACATTCATCCCCGGGGCTCCGTCACACCATTCGTATTAGTACGGAGCATAACCGTCCAACAAAAACTGTGTCCTTCAACCCTACGCCACCACTGGCAGGGTTACGCAGAGTTTATACACCCACAAACTCTGGCCTCGGCGAAGAACGTGTTTCCCGACACAGTGGTACATGTCGAGGTTGGTTACGGGACGGCCAAGCAGGCACGGGCTTACTGCTTGATGAAGGAGACAGCCGTCTCAG
>JAQIXO010002112.1:0-10571 GCA_034700305.1 Protaphorura armata | reverse complement strand
ATACATTTTGGAATTTCACTTTGACAAAACATGTTTTCGGATTCATCATTTTGGTGACCGAATTTACCCAGAAAGTCTGGTCGGGTTACCGTACCCGCTGAACACTCAAATAGTTTGCCTTGTCAGTTGAAAAATCATTATATAATGAACCATTTCAAGCGGGTAGTGTAATACAATTTAGTTTATAGTTAGTGGTTAATAAACCAACTTCAGCCATCTTGGATAAACTGATAAACTATATCATCCTCTATATACTCTCCAGTCAAAACTACACATGATCGTGCAATCCGACTACATTATAATGCTATGCCTGAAATAATAAGTACATGTAGGTACTCAATGACAAGGTATCCACACGAACTGTTGGTCGAAGTAAGAATCAAGGCAATGCGTCTTCCATGCACTGGGCCATCATAAAATCACCCGGGAAATCAGAGCCCCCAAGACAAGGTCAACCCCCAGGACCCGTAATGTGTTGTAATGGGCTCCCTTTCTTTGCTGTGGTAGGCTTTTCAGGCTCCCTCTCTGAATCTGGCATTACAGACACAGCACAGGACAGGACTGTTCTCGGGGGGTGATTTCAGCACAGCACAAAATACTCATAAAAGTATTTTGAAGTACCAAATACCAAAATAATAAAATTCTCACCTGAAAATACTTAAATACTTTTTATTTCCACAAATCCAAATATAAAATACCAAAATACAGAATACTTTTAGTTTTTCTCAAAATACAAAATACATGTATTTAAAATACCAATATTTATGTCGAAGTACATGTTAGTATTTGAAATACAATTAAAGTATTAAAATACATTATGGATATTTTGTCCACCTCTCGTAATGCATAATTGTAATATTTAATATGTAAATATTAAATACTAAAACACAAACTACTTGGGTTTTTAGAATTGACATAATAAATATGTAAAATACGAAATACAAATACATTTTTCACGGTATTTTGAAATACTTCGTCAAAATAGCTTAAAATACGAGTGGATCTAACGTTAGTTTAGAATACTATAATTATTTGTTGTATATTCATTCCATAGATGTCGAGTTATACATTCCCTCCCCTTCAGTTTTGGACTTTAGCGTCTCTTTTGTCTGTTTTGTGAAGAAGTGCGTTTTTAGCTTCACTCTGTGGTAGGCAAGCTTAGAGACAAGTCCAGTCCAGTAACTCTAAACATAAACTGTCGTCACAAGTCCAGTTGAATTTTGTAATTAAAACAATTAAATACTGTTTAATAAATATACTGTTGTTGCAAACGTGAATATTCGTAAAAGTGTCGTCCTTCATTAATTGAGTAGGAACACAAGAGTTATTTACAAACAATCAGTAAAATACAAGATTTATTATTCAGCCACGCCGTCAGCCATTTTGATTTTGGCTAGTTCAGTACACAGTTACATTACACATCACGGAGACACATTATTAGACGAATAACTGTTCACCGGGTAGGTGTTCGGATTTATTCCTGTTGAGATAAACTAGGCCGGAATTTTTTGTGGATCGAATTTGGGACTCGGGAGGAAAAGGAAGACTATCAACAACATTTGGTGACCCCCGACGTAATTCTCTGTTGTGTAAGTAAAATAAATCAAGAATGAATATGGAAAGGTCAAAGGCCTTGAGAAGACCTCTGCGGGCGTCAGTTACAAAAACGGTGAATGAGGTTGAAGCCGAACTTGCCAAGAAGGAGCCCAATGAGAAAATTCTAAGAAGTAAATTAGAAAAATTGGAAGAATTAATGCCAAGGGTGATCAGTTTTGACCACGAAATTCTAGAAGCCATGGTGGATGCTCAGTGCACAAATGAAGAGGTGGATGAAGAGAGTTTATCAATTGAAGAGTATGAAGACAAAGTTTGTGACTCAAAAAGACAAATCTTTGATATCCTGTACCCTAAATCAACAGAAAGAAGCAATAGCCCCACCAACAGCACATACAGTGAAGCAGTTTCATCAGTCACAGCCAGTGGTAAGAAGACGTATAAATTACCAAAAATTGAATTGAGAAAGTTTAGTGGAGAATTGACTGAATGGCTGGGGTGGTGGTCGCAGTTTAAAAAAATAGATGAGGACGAAGACCTCCACGCAAGCGACAAATTCCAGTATCTGGTCCAGTGCATGACCACTGGATCTGCAGCCAGTGCTTTGATCGAACGCTACCCTCAGTCCTCCGAGAACTATCCCAAAGTAATTGTAGCCCTTAAAGAACGGTTTGGTAACGAGAAATTACTGAAGCAAGTCTACATCAGAGAGTTACTGAAGATGATTATGAATAAAAGTCAAGACAAGCAGGGAAAATCATCGTTGTCAACTCTCTACGACAGACTAGACTCGCACCTCCGGTCCCTAGAATCTCTTGGAGTTACTGTTGAACAAGCTGGTGAGTTCCTGTTTCCTATGGTGGAATCCAGCCTCCCCCAAGAAACCCTTGTCGTCTGGCAGCGTAGTCCATTCTTTGAGAAAGATGGGTCAAGAGAAGATCCAGTACAGACAGAGTTGGACTACCTGATGAAATTCCTGAAAAAAGAAATCGACAACGAGCTCCAAAGATCCTTGGCCCAAGCTGGTTTTGACTCGGAGACCACAGAGAAGAAGAAAGAGACCCACAAAGAAAATCAAAAGAAGAAATTCCAAGAGAAAGTTCCTACTGCCGCTGGACTGTTCAACGGAGACACAAAGGCACTGTGTTTCTTCTGTGAGAAAAGACATGACACGGAAAAATGTATAAATGCCCAATCAATGTCCTTGGAAGACAAGAAAGCCAAACTCCATAACAAGAAAGCGTGCTTCTTGTGCTTCAAAACAAATCATATGGCGAAAGTTTGTAAGGCATTTGTGAAATGTGTAATTTGTGGCCAACGACACCATCACTTATTGTGTCCAGGGAAATCTGAGAAAACAAAGCCCCTGAACTCATCTGCCCCAGAATTCGTTCCAAGTACGCACACTGGCCTCAACTGTACAAGTGAGATAATCCTTCAGACTCTAATGGTGAAAGTCTGGAATGATAAGAGTGGGAAGGAAAGAAAAATTGACACTGGGTCGCAGAGATCCTACATACAAAAAACAACAACCCGTAAGCTTGAACTCCAACCGACGGGGAATATTAATCTACACCATGTCCTTTTTGGAGGAAATCATGTGGCGGTCAAACGTCATAATATTGTAGACGTGGGGTTTCGTAGTGTCGTCGGTAGTTTTTCAACAAGAATGAAATTGTTGGACCAAGAAAGAATTTGTGGTGTGATTCCCCGTGTACCTGTCGGACCTTGGATGTCTCAATTACATGAAAAGCAAATCCGAGTGAGTGATATAGATCATGATAATAATATGGAGATTGAGGTCTTGCTCGGAGCTGACAATTTGGGCCTAATCTTGACCGGTCGAGTTATTCCCCTCACAAATGGACTGATAGCTCAAGAAACAAAATTCGGTTGGACACTCATGGGTCAAATGAAACCAGAAGAAACCAATCTAGCCATGAGTGTTATTTCCTTGAACGTCGCAAGTGCTTCAGTATCAAAGTTGTGGAAACTCGAAACAATCGGCATCCATGATCCAGTTGGGAGTAAGTCCCGAGAAGAAAAGGAGTTGGCAGCTAAATCACACTTCAAAGAATCTGTCAGTCGAAACAGCGAGGGACGGTACTCCGTAAGTTTGTCCTGGATCGACGGAAAGATGGACATTCCAAACAACAGACTCATTTCTGAGAAACGACTAGAGTCCACCACGAAGAAGCTCCAGTCATGTGGTAATTACTCAAACTATGAAGAAATATTTTTGGCTTGGCAAAAAGAGGGCATAATTACAGATTGCACGGAAAATAATACTGAGAGAGGTGGGCGTCATTATATCCCACACCGTGCAGTTTTAAAACCAGAAAGTAAAACTACTCCAGTCCGGCCCGTCTTCGACGCCTCGTGCAAGATTGGAAGATTCCCATGATTGAATGACTGTCTTGCAAAGGGGCCCAATCTCTTAGAACTCATCCCCTCGATTTTGATGCGATTCAGGATTGGAAGAGTTGGTCTGATCTCAGACATACGCAAAGCCTTCCTGATGATTGAGATTAACAAAGAGGATCGTGAATACCTAAGATTCCTATGGTGGAGGGACATCAGACAGAAAACAATTAAAGTTCTACAACACAACAGGGTGGTGTTTGGAATGTACTGCAGTCCATTCCTCTTAGGCGCAGTCATTGAAACCCACTTGGAGAATATAACAGACGATCGAAAACACATCGCCCAGAATCTGATAAAAGCCCTTTATGTAGACAATTGTGTGTCATCAGTCGATTCGTACGATGAGTATAATTATTTCAAAAATACAGCAACAGAGTTGATGGCGGAGGCAAAGATGGAGTTAAGGCAGTGGGACACATCGACATATCGACATATCGACAAAATACAAGATTTATTATTCAGCCACGCCGTCAGCCATTTTGATTTTGGCTAGTTCAGTACACAGTTACATTACACATCAGGGAGACACATTATTAGACGAATAACTGTTCACCGAGTAGGTGTTCGGATTTATTCCTGTTGAGATAAACTAGGCCGGAATTTTCTGTGGATCGAATTTGGGACTCGGGAGGAAAAGGAAGACTTCTCAACAACATCCGGGGTGGTTCAGGTTTTCTCTGCCCTCTTTTGCTTTTTGTACGCAATTCTTGCTGTACACTGTACACAAAATTAAATTGAACCACATAGTTTAAATATTAAATCTTTGTACGTACTTAAATATTAAACATGTATATATACTTCACTGACCTTGACTTTTCATCATTAAGTTGGGGTCGCCGTCGGTTACCCTTTTGTTGAAAAGAATCCAAGTCCAATTTTACAATATTCACAGACACATTGCACATGCTCATTCGTGGCATTTTCACTGTGTATGTTCTGCAAAAATGTTCAATATAAGTTATAACAATCGGCTATTGAAAAATTTAAAATGTTAGCCAGTAATTACGAGTTATCTGTTTTTACGAAAAGAACTTGATTTGTACACAAATTTTCAAAAAAAATTTACACTCACTGCAAACAGAAAATTTCGACTGGTTAATCCAATTAGAAAAAACAGCAAGATATATTAGACTAAAATACATAAAAGATTGTTTTTGATAAATTTTCAGTTTCAATCTGCAACATAATAACATAAATGAATGCAATCGAGAAATAAAAATTTTAACCGTAATTGTTGACGGAATTTTGAGACGGGGATTTGGATTCGGACTCCTCCATGACTATGTTTTCTGTAATAATGTACAATTTAAATTTCTTACTATTAAGAAATTATTTTGTGACATTTTATTTAAATTTCTTACTATTGAAATTGTTTTGTGAAATTTTATTTAATTTGTATTTCAAATTGAATTATTATTATTACAATGTAATCTACAGACACAAACTTTCTCTTTTGTAGGTTTGAAAATCGTGACTCTCATTCCTCGTGCTCAAATCAAATTCTATGATCGATGTTCCCATAGTTTTCCTCAGTGAAAGTAGTACAGTGTGGTTCATCTATATTTAATTTTTATAAGTTTATAATTTGTTAAAATAACCTACAAGGTTATTAGAAAAATTCGTGATGTACATTTCATAGATGAACTGACTGCTTATGCTGACCTGTCATGCCCCAGTGCTAATACTTTTCAACGCTCACCCTCGTCAGTTAATTTTCAAAATTCTCGCCCACTTCTTTAAATATAATTTTAACAAATTCAATTCATTCTGCTGAAAAATTTAGAATTTGTTTTCTAAAAATATTATTTAAAAAAATTTGATCTGTTTTTGAAAATTTTGATTTTTTTTTGTTTTCTAAAAAATAATTTGTTTTTCGGAAATTTGGAAAATATATTTGTTTCGGAAAATGTTTTTCTTAAAAAGTATTTTTTTTATGAAATAAATACTATTGGTAAAGAAATTAATCTGGGATCGATAATGAGCCCATGCCATCCCAGCAAAATCCATTTTTTAAGTTAATTGATCCGATTGTGATTAATTAGTGCAAGGCCATATTAAGGTAAGATTTTGCTATCATGTTTTAAATCGCAGGGGATATGAGGTGATTCAAATCGCATGTGACCTCGACATCCGGCGGCCCGACAGTCATTCACAGTCGGCATCAAAGTGTGGCGGATACTTACGGACCACCCTGTACATTTGAACCACACTGCACTGCATGTAAGGTGAAATCATCGGCCATAACTTCATAAATGTTACTTCCACTCGACAGAAGCATTTATTATCATGTTTCAAGTGCTATATTTTTTATTATTTACTATTCCTTATTCCTGAATCGGTACAAGACCACCTTCCACTTACTTCCATAATCTTCTGGATAAATTGCGTGGTTTGACGCGGTCTGTAGTAAGCAGATTATTCCTATCGGCACAAGTTCGACGACTTTGAGAATTTTGCCACCTGTTATGTACTACCAGATAATATATTTGTACATGAACGAGATAATAATTGCTGTGGAGGAGACAGAGTGAGATACAAATAGAGTCAAATATAATATCTACGCATTTGTGAAGGGACGGACTATCATGGACGGCTCAAAATGTTGGTAACAATTTGAATACATTAATTCAAACTTGTATTTATATAACTAGGTATTTTATATTATAATAGAATGATTGGGAAAAATAGAAATGACAGAATTAACTCAGGTATAGGTAATTAATAGTACGGATAAACCGGAAGAACATAATTTGTTCTATTAACATTGAAGCGGCCAAATCTTGAGGTGTCTAGTTTTAAACAACATTTAACAATATCACGCGTGCTTCCGCAAGCTGGTATAGCAGTTGTACTTTCTCAAGGAAATGTAATTTTTGAATTTCTCAAACAAACTTTTCTAAACATTTTAAAACACAATTAGCCCTTGTCCGAAGAAGCAAAATATATTACACACAAAATTCTTAGGCGTTTAAATTTTGAAATTGAATACTTACCAAATAAGGGAGAGTAAGTGTAAAATATTTGTTGTATTAGGTCTGGTGTTCGGGTTGAGGCAGGACTTTCTGCTTGAAGAAGTGACGGAAGTAATACAAGACTTCCTTATTACTCGCAAGGAATTGTGGGAAAACGTAACGGGTGGTGATTTCTTTTCGAGCCATCCACGTAAGAACAAGAACTGGGGAGCAATTGAAAAGAAAAGAATAGACGGCAAAGATATAAAACAATGGGATGCTTCGTTATGTATCATATGGCTTGACGAATTCAAATGGCGTCGAATTATTCCAAATCACAATATCGGGAACGTCGAAACCAGTGCTCTACATGTACTCAGGGAATTCAGAAATAAAATTAAGCATCGATTAAGAACAGAAAGAGATGAAGCTACTGAAGCAGACTTCAGTGAAGACTGCATAAAAGTGAAGGAGGCCTTAACTAATCTCGGTCTACAGGATAAAGCTGATGAGGTAATCAAGAGAGTATCGGTAGCCAAATTTGGTGATGATATTCCTTGGGAGTATGAAACAGTGTCAATTCTCGGCAGTGGATCTTTCGGTATTGTTCTTAAAGCTAAGCATGAACTGGATGGTCAATTGTATGCAGTCAAAGTAGTGCCTTACCGTGAAATTGACCCAGATAAGCAGGCCATCGAGAAAGAAAAAATGAAGATAGAAGCCAAAATTCTTGCCACACTGAATGATGCAAACGTAGTTTCGTACAAGCACTCTGGTGAATTTTGTTTCACAGTTGAACAGTTGGAATCTGTAGTTTTGTGGGATCTTGATGATGAAAAAATTGCCGAGCACACAATAGGGTTGCTGTCAAATTGCTTTCGACGTGCAAAAAAGTCACACACTAAGAAGATCGACTGTCTCTTTATAAAAATGGAACTCTGTGGGAAGAATTTGAGAGCATGGACTCAGACTGAATGTTCTTCGCGGACATGTACAAACCTTGATTTTCGGTACAGCATTTCAAATCAGTTGATTCAAGGTTTAAATTATATCCATGGACAAAATATTGTTCATCGAGACTTGAGACCAGACAACATATTTTTTCACAATATATCGTCTGAAACTTTTCCGGATAAAATTAAACTGGGAGATTTTGGCCTATCCAGTCAGGTGCACGGATACGACAGTCTCACAATGACAAAGCATAGTGGCATTAATTCACTTTACAGAGCCCCCGAAATGGACAAACCACACAAAGATGGAGCTAAGTACGGCAAGGGTGTGGATCTTTTCGCATTGGGATTGATACTGTCCGAGATTTTTGACCCAGAGAAATTGGAGAATTTACAAAAGAAATTCAATGAAATCATATACCTTAGAAATACAGGAGACTCTGTGAAATCAATGCCAGGGCTAGATGCTCTTATTCTCCGCTTAACAAATGCTGACGATACAAGGAGATTCTTTCGGAATACAAAAGGAGATGATATTTTACCAATTTCACTCATTGTCAGAAGTATGAATAATACATTCTTGGGTATGCCCTTAAGTGTACAGCCTATATATTTCAATATTACCAAAGTTAGAACAAATTAAAATATTAATGAATCAATTTCTGATTAATATATTTTGCTAGGTGAGAAGAGGAATCAATCTCAAATGAATCAATTTCAAATTGGAGAACGGAACCTTGGGAACCTGTTGACACAGACCACGTCTTTTGGTCCGATTCAAACTAGCGTACTTGAATTCACAGAGGGAAAAGCATTGGTAACGATTCAGGAGACCACACGTGCAAGTGGGAGACACAAATGGATCATTGATGTCTTGTACGCAGGGCGTAAAGCCCATACAGTCCATATCGGAGATCCAGGTTCTGCCATCTTGTCTTTGCTGGAAGAAGTTGGTGCCAAATAGTTTACCCACAGACATTAAGTAGATATTCATTCAAATATTTCGGAAATTAAATAAATTAATTAGTAAAGCTTATTTCTATTTAATTTTCTGCCTTGTTAAAATTGCAAACTCAGCCGAATTAAATTCAATTTCCTGATTCAGGAGTGGAATACAGAACATGAGAGGGGGGGGGAAAGCGGTAAGATTTGAAGGAAGGTGTGGTTTTTGAAAAGCTCTAGAAAATCTTACAAATTTTATTTGAAAAACTAAACAGTCTTCGGTCCTTAAGACAAATCATAGGTTAAGGGTCATCCGCAAAACCCACTGCCTGGCCACAAAAGAAAAAATCGCCGGTGCGACTGAATTCTTGTGAACCAGGCCGGTTCTTATGGTACGTTTGATTTACCTTACTTATGTACATGTACGTTTTGCACTCACGGACGTTGGAACTAAAGAGAAGTCTTGTATTTAAATTACATGCGAATCCTGATGAGTAATGCCAGTCCAACACTCGCCGCACAAAACTGATGAACCAATAATCAGATTGACATCAAAACGTGGTCACAGTCGGTCCAGTTTGGATTCTGAGTGTGAAACTGATGGGGAGGAACGGAAACGTGAGAGAAAGTCGCGTCGTTTAGAGTTTCGACGGAAACTTGCTCCTTTTGCCCATCCGTCCTCAACACATGAAGACGCGACACTTACAACTGAATTAGAGTCAACCCCAGTGGACGACACAAACAGCAATATGACTGGTCACACAGAAGAGGTGACGATGGGCGCACTCGCAAATATGATGAATCTACATCATGAGGAAAACAAAAAATTACACGAGGAAAGTCTGAAAGCTACAGCTGCTTATCATCAGAGAGCTGAAATTCTTGAAGAAAAGGTCACTGGATTGGAGAGCATAGTCGAAGCACAAGCCCTCACAATCAAGAGACTAGAAGAAAAGTTAACAAGGTTAGAGACAACAGTTAGAAAGTCGAACTTAATTGTGTCCAACTTGACCGATTACCCAGATGAAGATTGTGATCAATTGAGGAATCGAATCAACAACATATTGCACAATGAAATGGAAATTCCACATTTCATAAATGTAGATATGGTTTTCAGAGTTCCACGCGTCAGAACTGAATTGTACAATAAATATCCGAGACCGGTGAAAATCGTTCTGTGTCAAGAGACAGACTATACTCCGCGCAAATAAGAAACTCTGGCAGAAGAAAATCCCGCTTTATATAAATGATGACCTTCCAGCAGAAGTAAAGAAAGAGAGAGATCGGCAACGGATTTCAAAAAGAGAAGACGGACACAGGCTGCAGAGGGGACATTGGCACCCAATTCCAAATCAAAATCGGGCACAAGACATGGCACTTATCAACTTAGACAGGGAAGAAGACAACGAAGAAGGATTGAATCAAAATACTGGAAATGAGGACGGAGATAACGGAAATATGAACGTCGATTGATACGTAAGCCCACAACACACAAATAGTTTATCTCAATTTTCTACGATTCAGAAAGTAGAATAATGTTTAACAAATAATAGCGGTACTGTAAATTGTTTATTCTGGAATATTCAGGGTTTTTCGAATTTTTTAAATCTGGACGCCGAAAGTAAAGTGGAACTAGCACATTTTGAATTAATTTTATTAAACGAGACATAGGTCACAGATGAAAGTAAATATCCGAAATCAGTGTTAAATAATTTCCAATTAGTGTCAAGTCCAGCTATAAAAGATC
>JAQIXO010002111.1:0-10574 GCA_034700305.1 Protaphorura armata | reverse complement strand
ATATCGACACTGCAGTCAGTAATATTTCACAAAATGTATTGTAATTGTATTAAAACTTAGATTAAACAAAAAATGATTTGAACTAAATGTAGAATAATTATAACAATATTAAATGTATTTATAGTAACGTTACCCGTGTATAAATATTGCACATTAAAACTAAGACACTCAAGCTAATATTTGAAAAAAGTTGTCGTAAATGAAATTAGACTTAAAATAAATTGAACAAAATGGATTGTAATTATAGCAATATTGAATGAATGTATAGTAATAAAACCAAGCTGAATCAATCTCATCCCGATTCGCAAAGAGAGTCTAAGGAGTGGTATTAGTAATGCTTTTTTCCGCGATATGGGTAATGGTCCGCCAGAACAATTTACGTATTCCCTTGTATAGGTAATACACGAGTTGAGGAACAAATCCGAGCATCGAAAAAAACATGATCAAGTAAAGCAAGGTGTATATTTCATTGGGTATTTTACAGAAGGGGCCATCTGACCTTGCTTCAGTATGTCCGAAAAGAGCAAGTAACGTTGCTGGTCTGAGATGAATTCTCCACAAAATGTACATTATGACAATCATCTGGACGGAATTCCAAATTAGAGTATAAATAGGAATATTCCACGTTAGGATATCCTTTGGAGGCTGTGTTGCGTGGGAGACAGGTGGTTTCCAATCATCATTCAAAATCTGGGTAGCGTGAGTGTACTTAACAAATGAGTCCGCATTCTCTTGATGTGGAATAAAATCGTCAAGCGTTGTGACATAGGAGGGCATGTAGTGGTAGACAGCCGGCAATTTCTCTTCTGGGGGGCATACCTGCAATAGTAGAATTGTATTAGAACGCTTGTATTTTTTATTGAATGAATCAACATATTCAATTGTTCGTTAAGCCATTAACAATACAAGTAAATATTATTGACATAATTTCAATCCAAAAATAGCGTTTAGATAAATTGTCGATTGTATTTAAATTCTGCCCATTATTAGAAACGACAGGTGTGGAAATTTTAAAACATACCTTAGCCGTCGACTTGGCAATGCTTCTCCCAGAGACCCGAATCTCACACCCACAAGGTAGTCGTACCTGAAGGGCTCCTCTTGTGATTTTGTATGGCAATTTGGTTGAAATTCCTATAAATATCCCATTAGTAATGATAGTCGAAAATAATTAACTGGTTAATAATAACAGATATGGTCATACCAGTGTCGCAAGATATCTCAGCAGTTTCCGGGAGATGAGCAATGATGAAAGTATTTGGAGAAAGTTGGGAAACGGAGAGTTTTGTAGATTCGCGACAACTTATTTCACACGCATCTCGAACATGCAGAGTTGATCCACCTTCCATTAGAGTCCTTAGGCACAGGTGTTCCGTATCATCAGCGGTTATCTATGAAATGAAAAGTGAAAATAACATTTCTAAAACCCAGAAAATCCACTTGGGAAAGATGGGATAGAATTGAGATAAAAGTTAAAAAAAGTTACAAATGGAACGAGGCATTCCTTAGAAGTTCTTGGGTTGCACGTTTCTTCATCAACTGAAGTAATTGGATAAATCACATTATGCACATCATCTCTCACCACAAATCCAGATGGTATGTTCATGCTGCAGGTGTACTTGTCCCAACCAATTACAATGGATTTGTACTGGAGCAATGTGAAAGCAGATCCGTTCGGCACTAGTGGTATTCTGACCTGAATTATTCCGCCGTCATTGTCAAAGATACATGTACCTGACTTGGTGTTGTAATAAGCCATCACATTCTCCGGTTGAATCGCCATTGTGAACATCGGTCCAATTTCTTTCTGCAAGCTCAATAGTCTTTGTCTTAAAAGTTTTGGAGGTACGAATGTTAATGGAATTTCATTTTCGCGACAACTGGCGAGAGCTGCAAGGTGGACGTTGTATAAAAGTGACATGAAAATAAGATTGGAGGAATCCGCTCTAGACTCAAAGGCACGCCAAATGGAGAGCCTTATAAAATGCGGAGTGTCATAAAATAAGGCCTCTTTGTAGTTTGACGTTGAACCGAAAAGTTTTTTCTCATTTGATGCCAGTTCAGATGTATAATTAACAACTTTAGTTACCAATTCAGATTTTTCGGGACCAATTCTTGTAAATGCTTGTAGATTAGAAGCCATGTTTACCTTTCGCTTGGTCAGCCAATTAAGAATACCATTCTCACCAACAAACAAGGGCCCAATTGATTCCATTAGAGCTGGACCATGCGTGACAATCATCTTACCCGCTTTAGCAAGCAGAGGCCACCCCCTACGCTTCCTTCCAGAAGTTCCATCGGTCAAGGCGGGTAGGCTTACAGGGTTCATTCGTCGGTCGTTCAACATTTTCGCTACACTTGTATGCCAATCAGCACCCGCATACTCAATGTAAGAATTCGGTAGGGCAGGGTCCAACGGAGATGGAGGGGCTGGGTCACGGTCAAAACTATCATCACTGATTGGGATATTCGGGTTGACAGACACCTCTAACCCTCTAGTTGTAAGGACCTTATTTAAAAGCTTTAACAACCGGAAACTTTCTAAGTTCAGCTGATTATGTTTGTGTACAAAATCACAATACACTTCAGACGTTTCCTTTTCATCAGCAAGACAGTCTTTACTAATTTGTTTTAGTGGGTCTGGAACATCTGGTAACACGAATGACACACTTACTTTCTCCGTGTACATCAGTACATCTGTCATTTCAACAATCCATCCCCCAGTGGTCACTAGAACCTGAAGCCCCGACTCTGAATCCAGCCATTCTTCCTCAATATATAATGGAACCGAATCACAGCTCTTAGCCAAAAAAACCAAACACCAGGCGATAATACATTTCAAAGCCATGGTATGACAACCAGACTTTAGAAAAAAAACTAAATTAATCTTGACGGTTAACAGCCACAATTCTCTCTGTCTTCGAAGTCGTACTCTAACTGGCCAGAAATAGAATTGGTCGGTGCTCTTTTATACAAGACGACGTAATATACGTATCATAGTAAAGCACAGCCGAAGAGGGACTCCTGGTTTATTAGCCCGTGGATGCAGTCATGCAAAGGGCTTCTACAATCGCCCTGTCTGTCTGTCCGTCCGCATATGGCGTTCTAGTTAAATTGTGGAAATCACTTCGACGTCTGTAATACCTCTTCAAACAATTGCCCATCCACAATAAAAGTTAAATGTTGTTTCCCTTCAATCAGACTTGGGACAATTCCTTTTGAACATTTGTACTTAAGTACAAAGTACCAAGTACAAGTACGGAGTTGTGCATGTACTTAAGTACTTTTCCATATTTGTCGAAGTAATCGTACTTGTACTTGAGTACTTTTCAAGTTTACTCAAAGTATCTGTACTTGTACTTGAGTACTTTGTGTACTTTCCCGTAGTACTTGTACTTGGACTTTACAAAATGATCTTTCTCAAGTCTGCCTTCAATACATATTAGTTCAAAAGAAACGAAGAAGTAGAATTGGCATTCAAACCATCGTAATTTTGCACCGGATTATCATCCGTCTTTACATGCCAAAACTTATGTGTTAAATTAGTACGACGTCTATCGCTAGCAATAGTATAATATGAAGCGCTGGTAATAATAATCTACTGTTTCATACCAAAAGGCAGAGGTGGGCAAAATACTGTATTTAAAATACTTTTTGTATTTTGAAAAACTGGGAAAATTTGGGAAACATAATTTTGTATTTTGAGGACCCGTAGTATTTTGGGAAAGTATATTGAAAATACTGAAAATGGAGTATAATGGAAATACTAATATCGTAAATTTCATACCAGATTTGAAACAATTCTATCAGAATTCCCTTAAATTGATTACTTTTGCGTCACAACAAATGGTTGGACTTCTTTACCTACAACTACACACTGAAACTGAAATGTTGTTAACCTGAAATGTTGTTAACTTGTTAACCCTGAAAACTATATTCGCGGGCTTTAATTTAGTCGCGACTGTTTATTGTTGTAGGGTTTGCTGCATTTGACCAGAAACGATAATTTATCATTTGTTTAGGCCCGGTGGTAACCCAAAGTGTCCAATATTGACTCAGGTTGAGCCGTTTTAGTTTGAGAGATTTGTTTAAATGTTATAAAGTCAAAGTTACTAACATCTGAGTACTTATTTACTCAGATTACTAAACTACTAATCAACCTTTTTCTGATTGATACCTTATGGTACGAGTATGGCAATATCGGCTCATTAGACATGGTCATCAGCCAGGTCAAGTGTCACAATAACAGCTGTGCCCGATGTGCTGCTTTCTATTGCTACATCAATTTGTGATCAGTTGGTCTTGGTACTCTTGTAGATAATAGTTTTCAAAATACAATGGAGGATTTTAGAAAAATTTCCACTCTTCATTAAAATTGGACGCAGATGCTCTAATCAAAATCATGACTCTGGGATACTGGATGTCCATATGAATTTAATCAAGTTGAACATATTGCATGTCCTTAATTAGTAACTAAAAATTACGCAGCTGTGAGTTCCGTCTTCTAACTTTAGGCCCATTTTTCGGTCAGTTCGTCTTTTAAGTCCGCTTCCGCAGCATTGTCCGCTGTGTTGTTACTTGTGTACAAGTACAAAAAAATAAATACACAAATCTGGACAACTCATAAGTGCTAATATTGTTTGCGTTCAAAATGTCCAGCAATCCTGGATCAGACAAATGGTTCGAATTGGGCAAGAATATTATTCCAGTCGCTGAATCTTTTCATCGTATCAGTAATGGAATTAAAAAAACACTTGCGAGCCGAGCATGGAGGGAGGTCAAGTCTATTTGGGGCAAAGTTTCTCAAGATCTATTTGGTGAAAACGTAGAGAAGCACAGGTTCTGGCTATTCAATGTATGGAATGGGAATATTAGAGACGTACAGGTAAACTTACAGTAAGACTTTCTGTTTCACCAAAATTTCAAAACAGAACGTTAAAAAAAATGTGATTGGTAAGTTAAAGTAGAATATGGAGACACAGTAGAGTAAAGTAGAGTGAGTTAAAGACGCAGGGTTAGAAAATTTGTCGCACACACCAAAATTAGCCCAACCACATTTGACCCTTTATTGATAATGCGTTATTTATTTCGGGCTAATCAGTTTGGTTAGTTTTTGTGTTACTACAAGTTTTACTTATCTTGTAGTAATATCTATTTGTTTTGGCAGGATGAGTACAACAGACTGTGCGGTAAACGTGTGGTGCATTCTACGCCTTCGGATAATTTACAAAAGCCTGAGGTATACTGCTTCTGTGAGCGTCAGTATCGTCCAAATGACGATCCATCATTTCTGGCTTGCGACTCGTGTGATAAATGGTTTCATTTCATCTGTGTGGGTGAACAATCAAGGAAGTCCGATTCAAATGTTTTCTATTGTCCCATATGTCGAGGCGATGATGTTGTTCCACCGATTTTACAACTAAGTGATGCAGACATAAGCTCGATTATCTTGGTTGACCCCAGCTTCACAATTGGAAAGGGTAATAGATCTTATTGAGCACTCGACGACAAGATTATAGAATACCTTTTTAACAGATAACGGCTTATCTGGCAGAGAAAATAAGAGTCTCAATAATCCTGAAACGGATTCAGAAAGTGAGATTAGCGGTGTTGGGTCTGGTAAGTATGTACCCTTCTTATCTTCATTTGTTAATATATTATGTACACTATAATTAACTTAAAGGCACGGATGGAGAAAATGAAAGTATACATCATGAAGGCGAAGGGGTAAAATTTGACCTTGAACTTGACGAGGATATTGGTAAGATTTATTGTCTCGACTGTGTGAATGTGGTATTTCGTATTCAAGGGTCACATGCCATACTCTTACTCGTTTACAAACAGGTTCGTTTCAATCCGAAATTGTCTCAGATCTTGGAGAGGACTTTGTCAATCCAATGGAAACAAGTGAAGAGTTACCAGGTAAATCACCATAAGATTAGATAATATAAGATTCAGTTCATTTTGTACTTACCGTAAATTACCGAATAGAAGCCCGGGCTTGCATTTAAATTTGGCTTCTCTGGACGCGGCTTCTATTCCATTACCAGCTAATTATTAACCATGACTGACTTCCATAGAGGCTGGGTATAGATTAGGCAATTATTCGGCCCTGCTACCGTTCGGTATTTTACGGTGTTCATCAGAGAACCACCATGTACAGAAAATGCAACCGTCCAGTTTAGATTTTAGATGAAGGTTTTATTCCACGCATTTAATGTTGCCGTTTACCTTGCTTTTAAAATAACTTTTGATATTCGCAGAAAATCATGATGTACAGGAGATTCCAATGGAATTTGAACTTACCATTCCACGTCAGGATTGGGATACTTTCCATGTTCCACGAAAAGAGAAAGGTGGTAGCCGTTTTGAAATCAAAAGAAGCTACGGGGATATAATATCTAAACATTTTACGTCTCTTAACAAACAATGTGTACTAAGCTTTGAGAAAAAGGTACTATTTGCGGGGGGTAAAGATTCGAGTGCAGCATACTTCCGGGCATACGCTCACTGCAAGCGGGAAAATTGCAAAGCTCGATACACATTTGCGCTTCAAAAACTGCCTGGTGCAAAAAAAGATGTGTCTGTACTCGTAAGGTTAGCAATTGTAAACAAACTCGTATTGAAATCTTATCAAATCTGAATTAATATTAATGACAATTTCAGACGTAATGGTGAGATTACACACAGCATTGGAGAAACTAAATCAAGATGGCTGCAAGGAGATTCTCGGAAGGAAGCCTTAGTTCATCTGGAGCACATGAAACCGTCAGCTTATCGTCGACTACTTTACGCTGAAGCCGATAGTACTGTTATTAACACAGGGAACTATACCCCTGTCAATTATTTGCAAGTGTTCCAAAGGGCAAAACATGAGGTGAGTCATAAAGTTATTTCAAGTTTCTAACTTAAATTGCAGAAAGGGCACGGCAAAGGATCCCCTGTCAGAATTGACTCATTCTTATGTGTTGTAACCCTTGACCTCCTGCACAATGTTTCTGAAGGTTTCAGTACGATTGGTCAACTCCGTTGACCTACACAGGTCGCTAAAGAAAGCGTTGGTTCTTATGGCATGGGTATATCGACACCCGGGGGTTAATGTGCCCTCCGCCTTAAGAACACATGCATTCATTGGCGAAATGTGTATGTCCCAATCGTGTTGGGACCCTCAGAAACATTGGGCAGGAGGTCAAGGGTTACAAAACCTAAGAATGAGCCAATTCTGCTAGGGGATTGTTATGCCCTTTCTGCAGATTCCTTTAAATGTATACTGTTAAAAATACACTAAACGTGTGAGCTGGTTTATAGGCAGATCACAGTGACGAATTTCATAAGGATAAACTTGTTGACCTCATTATGACGTACTTTTCGGCGAAGAAGAGTCTACAAGAGAAACACGTGAGCGGTTACATACAGAGGATCAGCATTTTTCCCTTTATGGTTTTGGCGTACACTGAAAAACAAATGAGGCTATTCAAAAGAATGTCTAACATTGAGCCAGAATTTCTGGCTATTCTGGATGGCACTGGTGGTTTGGTAACTGGCCTCCCAGAACCGTTCCCATCTGGCCAGCATCTCTTCTTCTCTTTGGTTATAAAACCATTCAAACAGGGGGAGCCGCCACTGCCAGTTCTTGAATTTCTTACGTCGGATCAAACTCATACGTCAATTGCCTTCTGTATGCGTACATTTTTTGAAGAGTAAGTACACAACTTCGATATGGTCGTAGTGAATAATATTTTTATTTGTTATCCCATTTTTATATTAAGGTACAAACGGGTATTCAATGTATGGCGGCCGTTCTACGGATTAAGGATAGAAATAGATTTCTCTAAGACACTTCTCTCCGCGGTAATTTTGGTGTTCAACGGGATAGACTCAACCACTTATTTTGAGCACTTGTGGGATGCAATGACAGGGAGGCTTGATATGAAATCGGTTAATAAGTTATTCCCTATTCATGTTTGTCGATTCCATGCATTGCGGTTTGGGATGCCGTTAAGGAGCACTACAATGGTCGCCAAAAGGATCACCCTGCATTTGCGCTTTGGGGTAAATGGATTGAAGCATTTCTTCACGGCAAGGATTTGTGGAGTTTTCATCGTAGAGTCACCGATGTCTTTGAAATAGCTGGTTCGTTCTTCTACACCGAAACATGCAGACGCTTGGTTAGCGATATCTCAAAGAATTCGCCTAGATCCGGTAATTTACAAATGTTTCGATTATGATAAAAAATAATGTTTGTTTTTACCAGAGATAAAATATCACAGGTTTGTATTAATTATGTTATACTTTATTAGGAGTTGAGCCATGGAAAGAATTTCATCACACATCATCTCCTAGTGATGATTTTTGGATGCGATCCCCCTTTGGGGCTTATGCAGCCACTATTGCCGAAAACGTTCATGATAGAAATTAGACTTTATTAGCAACACAAGGATTATCGTTGGAACTCAAGGAAAGGGAAATAAATCCATTTTATAATCTGGATTTTCTACATTACATAAAAGTTTTTATATTCCCATATAGTCCTATTCTTAACCACAGTGTGTTCAGGACATTCAATCTCTCCACTAGAGATGATACAACAAATATTGTTGGTAAGTTAATATATTATGCTGAACACTATTTTTTTTGTGTAATTCGAAAAATTCCTGTTCCTCTGGACTGCTCAACCTGGCTGGGCTGGACCAAGAGATTACTATGCATTACACTTTCCGTACGTAGCATATCAACCATTAATTTAAATTTTATTAAAATCAGAGAATCAGCACAAAATTCTTAAAGTGGACCTAAACCCTGGAAAGCTGAAATTGTCCCCCGGCCAATTTTTTCGCAGACAGCAGACGTGGACAATCGGTACTTTATTAACATTACACTAAAAGTATTATTCATACAAGCACCGACCAGTAAAATACTAAGGTGATTAACACACAACACCATGTTCGAACTGCAGGTGTCTGCAATCAATTTGATGCAACTCTACCCCCCGAGAGAAAGAAGACTGCAGCGGAATCAAAAAAACCTGACTCGTTGGACGATGCTTTTGGGGTCCCGGATGATGTATTCGGAACCGATATGTTTTCAGCTGGATCAATAATTACTGATAGCTGTGAGTTAGTTAGCGAAAATATTTTTATGTTTGACTTCTTAAGTCACTGTTATATTTTTTAAGTAGGCACTGGGGTTTACAAGAATACTCGGAATAATGGAAATTAAACTGAATTAAAAATATAAATTTAATTTCCCTATTATATAGGTAAAGATGATCCAAGACTCCCGAAAACACCATTTACTCCTGGTTTGGCGAATACTCCGAAAAGGCATACTCCAAGTGCTTCTAAGAAAAAACGCAGGGGAAGTCCGGAAGAGGAGATTGAAAAGTTTAAGAAAACACAACAGAAAGTACCAGCTACTCAGAAGGCGTCTTCATTGCTTCTTACGTTGAACGCCCTGCCATGGGGTGGAGATTTTAAGTACAACGATAGACAATACAAGTTAGCTCATACTTGCAATTTTGATTGCGTGCTACAGGTTCTCTACACTATGTTTACTACCATTCCCACAGTCAGAAAATTCTTCGCTGATCAAGTTTGTTCAAAAGATTCTGTTGCAGAAAACATGCAAGTAATTTTTAATTGTATTGACAATAAGGAGTATGATCAGGCAAAGATTTTATGGATCAGTCGCATGCTGAAGAAAGAGCTGAAATGTGATATGAACATGAACGGGGAAGAGTTTCAGAATGGGTTTAGTCCAATCAAGCACTGGATTCCCGTTCAGGTAAGGAGAAAGTGTGAGAACGTAAATTGTGCAGCTTTTGTTAAAAATGACGACACTGAAAGGGAACATGAACGCATAGATACTAGCATTAAAGATGTAGCAGACATTTGGGCTTACTCGCCAGATGACTTCCTTAAAAAGATTAACTCTCCGAACAAAGGGCTACATTGTGCATTTTGCAACAAGCAGGTGACAGTGACATATACATACCCAAGAATGACAAGACCGCCATTTTTCTTTTATTCTCTTCATAGACAACCATCTGAAATATATATCCAGCCGGTCGTGCCTTTCATCCAGACCGTTCTAGGAATCCGATATCGACTTTTTGCGTATACTCTGTATACAGGAACTCACTTTTACACTATTCTTTGCGAGAACGACAAGACTAAGTATGTTTATGACGGTCTGGATGGAAGAATCGCCAGATTATCATCTCCGCACAGCACTGTCCACTCTGTTACGTCGGTTTGGTTGATTCCGATTTAATAGTAATTATAATAACAAGTGTTCAAGTACTATAGTTTAAATTTATTTCGTGATTTTACACTAACATAATTGTGACACATAATTTTAGCTCGTCAAAATTATATTTGACCACCCGCTCTCTAATTAAATATTGCTATAATTACTATGGACTTCATCCATACCATTTCAATTATTTTAAGTGTAGTCTAAATTCATTTCAGTGACAACTTCTTTATATATTAGCTGAAGTGTTTTAGTTAAAATAATTATAAAATACTTCGACCAAATAACACTTGTAACGTTATTATAAATACATTTAATAA
>JAQIXO010002110.1:0-10574 GCA_034700305.1 Protaphorura armata | reverse complement strand
ATGCCACTCTGGCTATCTTGCTCGAAATCATGTTTCCGAACTTCAAGAAGTGACGATGAACAATATTTTCCTATTATGAGAAAAAAGCCATTAACTTAATACTCTTTTTAATTCGAATTCTGAAATGTTTATTAGGTTCCTTGAACAGAGAGTTGAGCTTAAACTCACCTGGGGCTGTCTTTCAACAATTTGTGCTACGTTGTAAAATATTTGGATTCGAGATGAGCTCAAACATTCCGATCCCGATTCCGCCCTAAGGCCGGACCGGAACCATTTTTGTTACTGACCCGTCCGGTCCAGGTCCTGGTGTCATGAATGGGTCTGGGAGTAGGTGTATTTCGGCTAATAATCTGTGTAGCAATAAACGGCTAGAGGGCGACTTCTCGTCACGCCAGCTCATGTCATACAGCTTTTTTTTGGATTGCCTCGGTCAGCCATTTCTAATCAATTCCATAAAATATTGCGTGCTGGCGATAAGGTCGTAATACCGAAACGACCTCTCCTGACCCTCGGTAGAAATTATGTGTCCTACATGTCCGAAGAGTCCAAACTCGAGTCACGATCAACATTTTCCTGTTATTAGAAAAAACATTCACTTAATATTCCAATATTCCATCTAATTCTGATTTTGAAATGTTTGATGAAAGAACACAACTTACCCGCTGCAGTTGAACAATTTGTACCACAAATTATTGCAAAATATTTGGATCGATCATACTTGGTCGGTCAGTTCGGTGTCATTGGTCAGTTGTGTGTATAACCTACGAACCTACGATGGTGAACCCGGATGATCATTGAGATGCGATGAATGCCTGGCTGAATAGAGGTACTGCAACACATCTAGCGAAACAGTTGTTTCGTCCCAGCTCAAGTAATGATGATCAACAATTTCCTATTCATTAGAAAAGGTACATTTTCTTAATTTCCATTTAATTCTGATTTTTAAATGTTTAATCATTTCTACAAATAGAGATTCCAACTCACTTGCTACAGACTTTCAACAGCAATATTAACTGTTGTAAAATATTTGGTTGCTGCTGACTTGACTGGTTGCCACTGGTACATCAATGCATCGATTTTCCGAATGAATGAATTTAATGTGTGAAAATCAGAATTCTATGGAAGTTAAACCTTAGAAACGCTGCTCGCTGGCTGGGGCCTGTTCATCCGTTTAGCATTCATTTACTTTGTCTCTACAATAACGATAACCCAAACGCACCATCATCGTGCTATAGTCACATTATGTCTAGGGAGCGTGGAAAATACTTCTATTCTCTGGTATCTTATAGTTCCTAATTATGTCTGCCTCCAGATAAAAAGAAAAAACACCCTGAAGTGTCCACGATGCTGAGAGAGAGCGTCCCCGGGGACCAGAAAAAATGTCGGTTCTGGATGCTGGTATACATGAATTAACTTTTCTTTGAAAGTTGCGAATTCGGACTAGTTAGGCGGCCAGGGACTCCAGTCAGCATTCTTGGAACTATCATCACTACTGCCGGCCACAATGCCTTTAACTCCAAACTCGGGTCTCGATCACCATGCCTGCAACGCGCCTCTTCACTGAGACTGGTGGAGCACATTCCGGAATAATCTGTCAATAATAACATTAATTGCCTCTTATATTTGGGTCCTAGTATTGGAAGAGAAGCCATTACCTTAATATGTTATTTGACTCTTTTTAAATGTTTAATGGGAAAGAGTACAACTCATCCCAAAAGAATTCTAGTTCAAATCATTCGAATCATAGTTGTGAGTCAGTTCGGTGTCTTTGGCCAGTTGTGTATTTCCTAGCTCGTGATACAACAATGAGGATATCACTTTCTGATGATGCGATGGATGCATGTCTAAACAGAACGTGGTAATAACGAAACACCTCTATCTAGTCTCTTTGTTCGAAATTATGAATTATGTCTCCCATATGTCCTATCCCAGCTCATGTCAGAGAAAAAAACTAACTTAAATGCCATTTAATTCCGATTTTTAAAATATTCAATAATTTCTTTATACAAAGAGAGACATACTCTGTATAACTCTGTACTCTGTACAACTCACCTGGCGCGGTCTTTCGACATTTTGTGAAATTGTTGTAAAACATTTAGGATTGCCTTCAGTTGAGCTTCAGGTTCAGTTGTTATTCTGCATGGTGCCATGGATCACTTGTGTGTATTTCGGTCCACAATCATGCGGAGTGTAGCAAACAAGGACTTCGTTATTTCAAACAAAATGTTCTAAATATATTTAGTAAAAGAGTAGCCTCTATGGCTCCGACGACTCCGTTTTTCTCCAAACACTATCTCAATCACAAGGTAATCACTGTACGACACCAGACCCGGACTCGCACGACCGCCTTCTTCAATTTGTTAGAGCCAACCTGAGGTTCAGTTCGAAGCAAGCCCTCCTAGAAACCTTCGGATTGACCTCTATTAAAATGCAAATGAAGTTCAAGTGACAAATCTCTGTTTAGTATTCATAGTGGTCATTGCTTGGAGGATCATTTTCATATTCTACTATTCTACTCATGTACATAAGACAGAGGTCAGAGATGTTATAAACAAATTAAGGTATCACAAATGGAAAAAACAAAGACAGTCAAAAGAAATGTACACGGTGGAAAAGACACAACCGACAGTCCATTTGCAAGAGGCTAGGCCGAGCGTCCAAATTCACGTCCTAAAAATAAATTGTAGAAGCTGAACAAAGGAAAAGTCGGCAATAAAATTTTCATGCATCGGAGAGTCTATGATGGATAACTTGTTTTCCTTTCAACTTTGTAGCTATGGATTAATACTCCGTATACAAAAGTGGTCATCCATTGTCAGTTCTTTCCTTTTGCGATGGGTCTTTTGTCATGAATATCTACAGATATCATTAGGCAATGGGATATGCACAGTACGGGAGAATTGCTCAGTCATAGACCAAGGAGAAACTTCTTGCTCAGTTGACATATGACATGTTTATAAACTGACAGAATTAATTTAAATTGCAAAATTAAGACAACTAGAATTTTTAATTCAGAATATGATGAACCTTGATTACTACGGCAACATGGAGAGAGTATCGCGTGCGCCGTTAGCGCGGTCTATCACTACCACTGGATACTCTTTTGTTAAACAAAATGTGTAGGCATCAAAAACAAAAGTATAATACAATATTTAAAATAAATGCAACAAAAACCATTAAAAGCACAATTAAGTGAAAGTGTCAGGAAATCAAAATGGAGTGCTATCATTCCATATTGTAACGACGAATGAATTGAATAGAATAAAAACCCTATCAATGTTGATCCCCTTCCTAATGCCCTGCAAAATTATAAAATCATACTCATTCTGAATTCTGACCGGAATGCGGGAGAAAAGTCTTCACAATGTGAAGAATTTGATTTGGACACGTCTGTTCGTAATTAACTTCGTCTATTTAAGAGTTAGTCGGAGAGACAAAATAATTTTACACGGCAAACCAACAGTTTACTCAATTCACGAAAATCCACAGTTCGTTTTATTAATTTAAAACAACATAATTCATCTGATTCACGTGAAACATTATTAACCCAAAACGAATTAAAATAAATCCAGGGCTTCGTACATGCGATAATTTCCTATTAATTCAGTTATAAATAGTTAAATCTGAAACATACTCAATCATCTCTCAAACACATTGTAATTCCAAACTAATTCATATACTTCACTTAAAACTAATACTAATCTATTCATACTATGTACTACTTGCTACGATAGTTCCGGAAAAAATCTACGTGTTTAATCTATTGCGAAGGACCTCATATTTTGAGTAAAAAGAGCAAACCTCACATTGCCAATTAAAACGCTCGAGAGAAATTCAAATATGTAGACATTATTCCAAAGTCAAAAAATCGTCTAAGAAAGTGGAAATCGGTAAAAGAACTATTAATAATCAACGAAACTAAACTTGTTCACACTATTTCTGTCTTTCAAATATTCGGAAAATCCCAAGAAATCTAAAATTGACGTCCACATTCCCATCGTATAGGATCAGCTGATTAGTAATAACTGGCGTTTTGACTTGTTAAATTCCAAGTCGCTCTAATTATTGTAGTTCCACGCCTTGGAATTCCGTCACTCAAAGGGGTAGGTACGCGAGTAAACTGAAGCTCTGGCCTTGAATTCAACAAGAAACTAATTCTCCCAATGCGTCTGAGAGCTGGCCAAAAAGCTGGTGTAAAATTCCAAGGGGTTCCAGATGCTGGTACTGTGAGTGGTGCTGGTGGTGTTGATATTGATGCACGTACTAGTTGTACTGTTGGCGCTGATACTGATGCCGCTGACGCAGCGGCTGGTGGTGGCGCTAATGATTCTGATGGTCTAGCTGGTGCTGGCATTTCTGGGCTTGATGGCTGACCCAAATGCTGAGCATTTCTGCCAGAAATCATTTCACATTCTGGACAATTCTGGTAGTCGGAATCATCATCAGAAATGGACAGATCACGTAGTGCTCCCTGTGAGACTGGCATCGAATGTGACCGGCAGGTCATACGATTTGGCTGGCTATCATGTTGACGTTGAGAATGTTGTTCAAGTGGTTCCATGCGAATGGTTCCGCTTTGATGAGATGATATTCCACTAGAGATCGGGGGTGCAATATTGGTCGCTGTTGGCACACGTTTATTCCGGGTTTTACGGTCAGTCTTTCCTAGTTTAGTGGGAGTGTTGACCTTCTTTCGAGGACTTCGTTTTGGTTTTCTGTGGATCATAGATAAATGAAAGCAAACTTTAAATTATGCGTTTCTTCAAAATAACCCAATACTAGTCCTTGGATAATATATTTCAAAATTCGATAAATTATGTATTTATGATCTGACTGGTAGGATGTGTCATAAGTACCACAACTTTAATCCCAGTTAGTGTTTTGGACTCAAGAGTTTAGCGAATAAAGTGGCTTAAGAGAGAACTGGGCTCAATTTTTGTAGGGTTCACTTTAGCAGATTTGACTTACCGAATTTTTGGAGATACTTTTGGAACTTTTTTACATTCATCCCTCTCGCTACTAGTACTGCAACACACACAAGTTCGCGTCCATTTATAGGAAGGTGATGCGGGATTACCGTTTAGGCGCAATGCCCTTTTGCTTCGGGTTTCCATCATTTGTTCTGCACCGTTTAGGCGCAATGCTCTCTTACTTCGGGTTTCCATCATTTGTTCTCAAAATTGTTGTAACTAGATCAACAAACAATACATCGGAATTTTGAATTTACTTTCAAGGTAAACCGAATTCCTGAAATAAGTAGATACAAAATGCCAGCTTACAGATAAATGTAATAAGAAATTGAAGTCCGACCGTATGGAGCAAACCGATTAAATCAGACTGCGTTGACAGGATTTTGCACTGCAATCATTTTGAACTGAATTATATTTATTACTTTTCGTGGAAGGTTTTATTTGTTTAACTTAAATTTTATGAGGTCTATTAAAATTATATAAAATCTCCAGGTATATTCCAGGAATTCTTCCACTTGTCAAATCCGACTTCTGCTTCACTCCAATTCAGTTCTCTGTATGAAGGATAATATCCTACTACTCGTACATATGTTCATGGCTTATCAAGGCTGTGGCATCGCATCAGCATCAGTCATGTGGATTTTTCCTTATCGGTCATTCATGAGTCCGGCTCCTGAAAGTCTGCAGGCAACGGAAGTCTTCATTTCTTTGATTATCTAAATTGAATTACCTGTGTATGTGTCTGTCTCTGTGCTGCGTGGTGTGACTACAAGGTTCTTTTGAACGGAATTGACCTTCTCATGTCCATGAATAGATGAACTTGAACTCGAATAATTTATTTCCATGCAACTGCAATGACAACTTTTTGGTTTCATTTGACTTCATTTGATTCACAATTTAATGAATTGTTTCTCATAGAATTCGGAGGTCGTAGACCCGTGGCCGTATCTAACAACACATTTTGGGAATCTGTAATGCATTGAATGTAACCCCCGCGTTTAGTTCATGCTCTAGAACTAGATGTTGCAAGTTAAATTGTAGCATTCGCCTCTAAATATGCAAAATATGAATTTGCGTCTCCCTTCCGTCTTAGAAATACGAGCAGTCGACAGAAAAACGGTTGTCTGTGGAATATAATGTGGTACATTTACGTCTTCATATAAAAATATTCGGTCCACTACGCAATAAAAGTGTGTGAGACAAATATTTGCGTGCATGATTTATATCGCAAAATTCTTAAGTCTCGATATCGACTAAATTGAACGTTTCTTTCAAAATATGAAGAGTAAGTAGTAGTAATGATATTTATAATTTCTTCGATGCCGTGAAGCCGTTACAGAAAACAAGTTAAGGATTTATTTATTAATATATTGAAATTGGGAGTATAATTAAGAAACTTAAGTATCAGATTAAGTAAAATATTTAATTTAACTGCATGGTTTAGAGGTCAATAGTTGAATGAAACTCTTGTCCCTTTATTCAAGAATAGAAACGACTACAGAACTCAAATAAATATGCTTATTAAGTGTAACTTAGAGAGGGTAGTAACAGTAAGGCGAAGAAATATTATTTCAAGACATCATGTAACCACTCTAAATAGTGAATGTCGAAATTGAAATATGTCTTTCGAAGTTTCGGAAAGATTGATTAAAGTACGTAAATAAAATTTTATATGTATCGCCTGACTCATGCACATGCACAAAATGCATGCACATGTGACCATTTGCTGGTAAGTGTATCTTTATCAGTTCAATAAACTCTCAATCAATCAAACCACCATTTGCTGGACCACCCTGTACATTCCCACGGATTCATTAAATTGGAATGAGTAATACTGTATGAGGAAGAAAAACGTCGAATAAAAATTGAATCAAGAAGAGTTTATTTTATTCAACGTAAGTTTGTGTCGTTTAAATCCAATTGATGTATACAAATATTACTGAACCGCATAGAATGACATGAAACGTTTAATAATTGTAGTAACATCGTAGACGGATTTTTAACATGATGGGTGGGACTCTGGTTTCTCACCTGTGTGAGTCTTTATATGCATGTTTAAACGACCTGAATCCGCAAAACTTACTGAACACAATAAGAAAGTTTAAGATTTTTCTCTGGTATGTGTCATTAAATGTCTCTTTAGATTGGAAGGACTAGCAAAACTCTTTGAACATACGGTGCATGGGTGAGGTTTTTCTCCAGTGTGGGTTCTTGAGTGGATGGTGAGGTGAGATAGCTGTGAAAATTTCATTGAACAAAGTACGCAAGCGAATGGTCTTTCCCCTGTGTGTGTTCGAATGTGCACATTCAATTCTGAAAGTTGAGCGAATTTCTTCGAGCAAATAGAACATTTGTATGGTTTTTCTCCAGTGTGAGTCCTAATATGCACGTGTAAACGACCTGAGTCTGCAAAACTTGCGGAACATAATGAGCAAGTATAAGGTTTTTCTCCGGTATGTGTCCTCAAATGCCTCTTTAGATTGGAAGGACTAGCAAATCTCCTTGAACAGATGGCGCATGTGTGAGGTTTTTCTCCAGTGTGGATTCTTGAGTGGATGGTGAGGGGAGACGGCTGTGAAAATTTCATTGAACAAAATGAGCAAGCGAATGGTTTTTCCCCTGTATGTGTTCGAACGTGCACATTCAATTCTGAAAGTTGGGCGAATTTCTTCGAGCAAATAGAACATTTGTATGGTTTTTCTCCAGTGTGAGTCCTAATATGCACGTGTAAACGACCTGAGTCTGCAAAACTTGCGGAACATAATGAGCAAGTATAAGGTTTTTCTCCGGTATGTGTCCTCAAATGCCTCTTTAGATTGGAAGGACTAGCAAATCTCCTTGAACAGATGGCGCATGTGTGAGGTTTTTCTCCAGTGTGGATTCTTGAGTGGATGGTGAGGGGAGACGGCTGTGAAAATTTCATTGAACAAAATGAGCAAGCGAATGGTTTTTCCCCTGTGTGTGTTCGAATGTGCACATTCAATTCTGAAAGTCGGGTGAATTTCTTTGAGCAAATAGAACATTTGTATGGTTTTTCACCAGTGTGAGTCTTAATATGCACACATAAACCACTTGAATCCGCAAAACTTCCGGAACACAATGAGCAAGTATAAGGTTTTTCTCCGGTATGTGTCCTTAAATGTCTCTTTAGATTGGAAGGACTAGTAAATCTCTTTGCACATACGGAGCATGTGTGAGGTTTTTCTCCAGTGTGAGTTCTTGAGTGCATGGAGACGTGAGACAGCTGTGAAAATTTCATTGAACAATGTGAGCAAGTGAATGGTCTTTCCCCTGTATGTGTTCGAATGTGCACTTTCAATCCTGAAGGTTGGGTGAATTTTTTCGAGCAAAATGAACACTTGTATAGTTTTTCTCCAATGTGTGTTTGACTTTGAGAATATGTCTTGGGACACCAAGAAGAAGAACGACGTTTTCCTCTGTTATCGGGTGAAAGCCTTTGCTCAGAGTTGAGTTTGACATGATCCAACTTCTCTAGTCTCACCGACACTCTAACATTCGCTCCCAATTTCCAGTCATGGTCATCCTCGTGACATTCAGAAAAGGAATGCTTCAATTGTCCAGTTGTTATCCTTATTTTTTTGGAACAAAACCATAAAAATATAATTAATCGATTTTCTTTTAAATTAACTAAATGTATATATCATATTTCTTTCCCAGTACGTGGGGCTACTCCCCCAGAAGCTGTTCCGGACAACCCATTGCATCGCAACAACTTTTGGGGGGAGGAGCTATTTGTAAAATGAGGGAAATCCGTGCACGGACTTAGGGTTCCAGCGTCATTATATATTTCACGACAAAATTTATTTTAAAGGTAAAACTTACTCTTTTCTCCCTCCGGGTCTTAAACTCTGCATGCTTCCGCTGTTTATTTCGTAAGTCTCTCCCGCCGACGATTTTTGAATAGCTTCATTTTGAACTGGTTGGTGAATTTTCCCTTCCACAATTTTAGACTTCACTCGCATTGGAAATAAGATATCTGTGGATAAATAAACACGAGTTTCAATTTCAGCATTCAGGCAGGGTCTACGCTACGGTCGGACTCGGTTTTAGGGGAGGGGCCGTCAACGCGAGTCCGATCCTAATTTTTGTCACGCATAAGATAGAGCAATTAATAAAATGTCAAATTAATAATGTCTGGATTTATATTATTTAAGAATGTACTGTACTAATTTATAAGAAATACTACTTACGGACAATTTCTTGATTTTGAATACTTCTCAAGAGATGCAGATGGACTTCTGTAGAGAGAACACGACACGGTGCAGTGAGGAGGAGGAATGAAACAAGAATGTGTTCAGTTGCATTGGAGCTGGAAGATTCTTCTGCGATTTTTGTCCTGGATTGGATTTATTTATCAATATCTGGGAATCTGGGATAGTCTGAGCTGGCGGATATCTGTCTCTGATTTCTGCTGAAGACTCATTTGGAGCCTGTCTGGCGAAGGGAATTAGATCTCAATGCTTTTTACTTTCCCAGACAAGCACAAGTACAAACCAGAGCAGAGGAGTACACTCTGTATGAAATTGTTGGGTTTGTATGGCATACGTCTGACAATTTCATGAGTGGATTCCATAGGATTCCTCATCCACGGTGGTTTGTGAATCAATCACATTCCACCCTTTACTACCTCCTTTTTTTCCTTTAGTAGAATAGTTTAGATTAGCTTTGACCTTCTTTTTTATACTAGCGTTGTTCTCTAATCTGGGTCCTCCTGGTTAAGTCCCTTCCCTTGTCCATAATCTGCGGTGTGCATAGGAATTGGCTATATAAAGCGGGTTAGAGAATTTGTAGGAAGTCATACGTATGGATGCAAACACATAATTCTTATTTATATTCATATACATATGTACATTCATTTATTTTGGTCATGTAATGCACTGGAATGACCTTGACCTTCGCTCGTATTTCTGAACATGGTTAACCCCTCTTTCAAACTGAAGAATAATGTTGATCTAGTAATCTCATCTTTAAAATAAAAATGCTTTTACTGTGTAAAATCTGTACGCCCGTTCTTTACGACAAAACCATTGGGGAACGCACATTCATGTGAGCAATAAAATTTGACAATTAGAAGAAAAATAGCTTAATGCTTTTTAACAACGTCTATTAATTCATGACATTTGCATCGTGCATCATCAAATGAGTATAGGTACATAATATAAACTGTATGGATCTCTATCGGTAATGAATTTTAATTAGCCAGAGTTTTTGTACACTTGTGGCTTCCGTCAGTACAAAAACTAGATTATCTTGAGTCTTGAGTGTCGAAATGACGAGACGATGAGTGTCGACTTTTTGTTTGTGTTTAGTGTGAAAAAGTCAGACATTAATTACAAAACATAAGTGTTCATAATTCTTGATTTACTGTGTATTTATGTACATCGTACGCACGCACGATCCGAAGCCTACGTCATTTTCATAAAACTCCGCAGTTCAGCAGTGCGGTGTTTAATTGATTTGTTATTAACAATTTATTAATTTCTACTGGTTTTTTTATAACAACATATTTCCAGGTTTCCTCGTGAGAACCTCCGCACTTGGCTCATTGGTATTACGACTCATAAACAATGCTTACCCAACAAC
>JAQIXO010002109.1:0-10574 GCA_034700305.1 Protaphorura armata | reverse complement strand
TATTTGGATTTTTGCTGCTATTTTACGTTCTGTCAAAATTTAAGTTCAAAGTTGTGGTAATAAAAGATCACAAAAGTAACCGAGACACACTGTACATAAATGTTATTATTATATTTTTAAAAAATAACTTATTGACACTGATGCTGAATCTAAGATTACGTTGACTATAAGTCTGGGCTTTCACTAATCCAGCTCATTTATGATGAATCGTAATATTTACTGTTTGTTATTCTGTCGATCAAATTTAATTTGCGTATATACGTAGTAAAAATTGAAAGAGAATTCAAAAGATTGTGTTGAAAATTATAAGTGAGCTATAGTCAAGAAGTCATAAGAGTTCATGACGTAGTACGCGCAGTGTGTACTAGTTGTTATTTGCAGGTGTACATGCGATACTGATTTGTATTTATGTTATGAAAGAGCATACATAGCATTTGTGTGTATGGTTTTCCTTCGCTCTTCACTCGCTCACATACAACCAACCGACATACATGTCTGTACTTTTATTGTAAATAACATATATTCTCTTCTTGAACGCGAAACACAATGTTGGCTACCATAATCTCTTTAGTCAGTTTCTGCTTATTTTAACGTACTTAGAAAATAAACAGATTGGCTGGTCAAATAATTGGTACTTATGTTTTCCGCCTGATTGAACATGTGTGAAAGTACATCAATAAATGCTATCGGATTTTAAGGAATTATTGCTAATAAATACGGTGTTCTTGTTTACAATAGTTAAACCTAAAAATATTTAGCTTTCACCCTTCCATCAATATATCAAAAATACTTGTATAAAAATATATCATTTTATTTTTATTCTATGTATTCCTTCAGCAAAAATACATCAACCAGATCGGGGTTCTACCTCAGCTATTTCGGATAAGGTTGCTCGGGGAAAGAAAAGACCATCTGAAACAATCCCAGAGTCTGCTGAATGTAATGAAACCAAGAAGGGAAGGGTTACAAAAAATCGACCTCAATTAATTACACAACGTATCTTGAGGTCAAACCATAGGAAGTCGTTGATGATGATTACGGCGACTTCAACGGAATCAGAACGTTCACTCGGGATTGAGCACAAAATAGCCGGTAAGCTCTCATTGAATTTTGCTATGAAGTATTCATTGCATTCAATTCTGTTGATTAATTTCATTAGTTCACAAAATATGTTCTTTGTACTTTCTTGTTAGAAAACCTTAAGAAACCTATGGCCAAGCAGCGCACAACTGAGCTTCCTGCACGACAGCAACGTATTCACAGATCTGCTTGTAGATCACCCTTGGCCAGCATGACGACTGCGTTGAATTCAACTCTAAAAAGTGCGGAGAAGGAGGTTGAGCAATCTGGTGGTAAGTTTGTGTGATTACAATAGTGTGACTATGGTATTATGCAAAAGTATGGGAATGAATGACAATATTGCCAATTCCAAACTGTAATCGAATCATGTACGATTCGATTACACTCCAATGGATCCCAGTATTCATTGATTAATACAGATGAAATCACGTCTTATGTACCAGCGGACTTACAAGCAACGTAATGTTAACTAATGAATTAAATAGATTATCTTGCTTGTGCGAAGGCGAACGTATGTATATTGCTATTATAATCTTGATATGATTGGTGGTGTAGGATTTGACTTCATGCACGCAGCGTATTTTTGTGTCTGTCGAATATTTACAAATATATGGTTACTCAAAATATCACACCAAGGATTTTTATATCGGCTTACCGCTGAAAGCTCCTTCTATAGACGAAAGGAAATTTTGGAAGGCGACAAAATGGAAGACATGGATGTTTATATCCGCACCATAATGAAAGAGCTCACAAGATGCAATTTTGCAATTGGTGTGCAAAATTGGTATGGATTATATTTCTGCTCGTAAAATTACCATATACTTCCTCACACTGCGCGCGGTGTGTTTAAAATTGTGGGGATATTCGGCATTTGAGTTCTAGTTGGTTATGAGTTTGACTACATTTCTCCAATGGGTCAGGAAGTCAGGTTAGGTTACGGTAAAGAGAAGAAGTAGAAGTAAAGTTATAGTTTTCTTAACGAATTAGCGAAATTACATTTTGCTTGAATGAGTAATGCTTTCACTTTCACGCACCATCCACCTTTTACTAAGAATGGTAAAAATGAGACTTCGAAATATCACAAAATTCGGCTCAGTATTATTGTTTGGCTGCAAAACACGTTACTTTTTTTAGTAAACAAGGAAAACTAATTCTCTCCAAAGTATTGAATGTAAATATGGGGAACGATTCAATAGTTGTCTAGTTAATGGAAAATCTTATTCGTCTCTTAATTACAAATCTACCAAACGACGATAAATTACTCCCTAAATATTACTTAATGTCAATAATACACCAATTATGTGTGTTGTGTCTAAGATCGTAGTTTGTGTAAACCCTTTTAACTCGTCCTGTCATTGCGTAAATAAGATCAGCTCTAAAATTTAAATGAACCTAAATGTGTTAAAATCAAAATTTATGTTGTCGAAATAACTAATTTTGAAAAATGTGTTGTTAACCTTGTACGTATCCGTAGTTGTGTGGAAAGATATAATATCTTGGACAAACCATTATGCATAATGAACCTTGGCAATTACTTACCCACCTCGGGTAAACAAAGTTTTTGGGAAAAAAATTATGCACAAAGCATTGTGCATAGATCATGGCTAGAGTCGAGGCATTTTGATGCAACTCTCATCATCGACGTGGAAAATAGATTTTCCACAACTCATTATAACTAATCCAAGCAAAACCAGTTCGTCTTGGCTCCCATTAGTCAGAGTTTATGCACAAAATTTTCAACCGGGTATTACCTCGTCAAATTTTAATCGGGCTCTGCTATCGTTCAATTGTTTTTCAAAAGGAGAACGGATGACACTTGACAAATGCTTAACGACGTGTAAAATGATGTAAAATAATGTAAATACATGTAAAAATACATGTAAAATAATGTACTTTCTCAATATTCTGGAGGAAGAGTTATCCTCAGGAATACCTGGGAGATGAAGTGTATGGGACGATGGAGAATGTTCATAAAATGAAAATAGAAACACAAGGGACGGGAGTTCAAAGCAGGGAAGAAAGCCGTAGAGATTACAGTACACTAACCTCTTGCCCAAGCGGTAGTCTAATATTCCGTACTGAAGGCTATTCAAGTCTTGTGGGATTAATATTAGCACATGGCATCGGAAGTCTTCCATGAAGTCAATCGTTGAATTATATACGTATTCGTAATGTATTGAATGACGTTTTGGGCTCAGCTCCAGCTTTGTGGTATGCAGTGTAACGGGTACACTCAACACCCAAGTTCAATTTGAAAGTTTGGATTGTCACTGTGAGGGATGTCTAATTGTATATCACAGTGTTGAAATTCGAGGAACAATTTATTCAACTTAGAAACACGGAAATATCCAATTTCAGGGTTGCCATCATCGTATTCAAAGGATTGGCTAGTTGAGATTAAGAATGGAACTCTAGTGGTTAAGCAAAAAATCAGAATTTCTATGGTGTACATTTTATTTTGCGGGATCTGATTTTTAAAGTACTATCAATAAATACATATTTTGGTGAACTGGATTTGTGTCTCTGAGTTGTGTCGTGTGCAACCTTTCCACTGTTCCAAGTCAAACTAACTTCAATATTCTCTTCTACCACTTAAATAGTTGTGAACAAGTGTTAGGAGTCACACGCCAATAAATGTGATGGATTGCCGAATGTAAGTGTATGTATGTTCACAAGTTTTTAATGTTGAACAGAAACTTTGAAACATGCATGACGCAAAGTATTAAGGATATCATTAAAACCGACACTTTCGACGATTCATTTGTACAGTCATGTCTCAAATCATTTATCAAAAGTAAATCAACAAGAGACTTATATGTCCCCCCACACTTATGATTTGTTTCTGTCAAACTGAATAATTTTGACTCGAACAGGATGCGCAAAATATTTTTTAGAGCGCATCACCCTAAAGACTTCCCTTGTGAGAACTGCAAGCTGCTATACCTATGCTATCTCTGGCCTGTTATTATGTATTCGATTTCTACAATATTCTTTATTGTTATGTTTTTGTGAATCGGGTTTGTGTGCAATCGTTTCACTCTTCAGAACCAAACTACCTTCAATATTCTTTTCTGCAACAAAACCAATTTTCTTCTTTTAATATCATTATAACCGACACTTTCGATGGAATGTTTGCACCGTCATGCCTCAAGTAATTTATCTAAGGTAACTCAACAAGAGATCTGACGATATGTGCCCATGCCCATCACAAACACTCGACATGCAAACCTAAGGAATATTGTTATTTTATGAGTATTGTGGAGTGTGCGAGTCACACGGGGTGTGTCCGTCTTTAAGTTTAGCATTTTCAAAAGTACACCGGTATGGGGAATGGAAAATGTATAAACATGAAAATTGTTTGTTGGTTTTTTTTGTGCTTTTGGACCGCCATCCCTGCATACTTATAGCAGCATTTAGAAAGAAGTACTAGTCCAAGCACGAAGATTTTATTTACAAGACAAACCACCTACGGACTAGATAGGAACGTAAGGTATGTCCATGCTACCCAGTCCTGCCTTATTTTCGCCTCATGGGAATTTAATATCATGACGTTACAGAGAGAAAAAACTGTCGCCACAAAGATGAGAGAGTTTCAGTTCATTGAATGTCCTGGAACTTCCATTATACAGATAACTTTTCGGTTACCACCAGAATGACCACCATGGCATTCACATTTAATTAACTCCATTCTGTATCCCCAATCATAGGTAAACAACGTAACACAGGCTATGATTGCCAGAAAATTTTTCAGAGCTCAAATATTCCCACATTCAACTGATAACTGTTAAACCAGATGAGGCCAAGATCAGGGTTTGGAATTCGTCTCTCACGAGGCGATCCATATGTAAGAATTAGATATTGAGAATCTTTTCTTCCAATGGATAATTCGCAAACGCGTATGCGTATAAGCGCATGAGCGCATATTATTCACACTTTCATGGTACTTGAATCAGGCTTCAAGGTAGTTTGTCATGTTTGGTTATGGCTAAACCGATAATAGATCTGACTTCGGCTAAACTACTGCTGCTACTTTCCTAACTTATTCCTCCACAACCCCACATCGATACATGCTTATTACCGCAGCGTAGCTGCGCTTAGACCGGAGCTTTTCCGTCCGACCGTCTGTGTCAGTCACGTCAGCAGTCGAACTCTACATACCTGAACACCGCGCACCGATCCTACCCGAACCTAATTACAACTCAATAAAAAAGTATGTCACTGATGAAATCACTGCTTAATTTCTAAAAAATTGATTACTTCAATCAAAATTACATGAAAATTGGTCAAAATAAATTAGAACTGCATAAAATTAATTAAATTCAAATGAAGAGTCATTTACTTACTTCAAAAGAAGTGAGTAAATGAATAACTGAGAAATAGTTGAAATTAGGTTAGAAAATGTAATTAAAATTAAATGAAATTGTTGAAAAAAATCAAAATTTTGATAGGACGGTGCGCGGTGTTCAGGTATGTAGAGTTCGACTGCTGACGTGACAGACACAGACGGTCGGACGGAAAAGCTCCGGTCTAAGCGCAGCTACGCTGCGGTAATAAGCATGTATCGATGTGGGGTTGTTGAGGAATAAGTTAGGACAGTAGCAGCAGTACTTATGAGTTTGATAAAGTTACTCTACCAAGACTTTCGTTGAAACCTACACAGTTGTAGTTGTTTTGTGAAATTGGATAAAGTAGGCCGAAAATCTGGCTAAACAAGCACGCATTTATTGATTGATCGATCGATTTTATTGATTGAATAAGTAGGTACACATCTTGAAACATAATATTTACTGACAATGAGATTTTCCGTCAAGGCCAACAACTTGCTTATCATTCAGTTGAGTCAGTCAAAATGCGGACACATACAAGTTTACAGGGCTAAGAAGGTTAGGTAAGATCAGGTCATTAGGTCATAAGTCTAAATAAGTCACAACGAATTCTTCAGAGTCTACAACACAACACATGTCTAGTGAAAACGAAGGAATGGTAAGTTTGGTGACAACATATACAGTCTATGAAGTTGTAGGATCATGTGAATCATTTGAACTCTTACTTCAATTACAAAACAAAGAATAGATATTCCTAATCCCACCAAGTAAATATAAAATACAGTCACAATTGTTGATTCCATTGAAATATCCCTATACCCATTGTCAGCTTCTCTTGCTTTTATCTTCCTCAATTTCAAAAATTCTGTGTTCCAAACATTTTCACTTGGATGATGAATTTGCAAGTACCTGTCCCATATGTCATATATTCCAGATTGCATCAACAATTGCATTCTTGAATAAAAATATTCACTGTTCCATGTCGTAAAAGTGTATGCAATTGAGACTTTGTACATTTCTTCCTCTCCTTTATGGAATACGGCGTGGGCACTCGGGTCACGGAGTTTTGTGTAAGCAATGAATGAATCGACAACGGAATTCTCATAAATAACTCCTCTTTTGGAGCACAAGGATATTTCTTCGTATACCTTTTCAGGGTGTGAATTGAATCGTGTTGTCATGATAAAATTACTAAATGGAGAACGAACTGTTTCATTCAAAGGATTTGGTTCAACCACAATCCATTCCAAAAATTCATACGGTATTAATTGATATTTTTCCAGAATGTCCTTGATGTAAACACAACTCACCAAACCATTGGACGGATCCAGCCAATTCTCTAAGGATTTAATGTTAGGGTTCGACACACAACTCCTAAGCATCGATTCATTGTGTATGAACGTCATTAGCCTTGCTCTTGGGTCATCAATTAAAAACGAATACACAAAATCCATGTCTGTGTAGAATCTGAATGATTCCGCCTGAGATAAACGTTTGATGTGTGATTGTGTTGGGACAGTTGCGATTAAATCTACGACAAATGTATTTCGATATTCACTTGTGATGATGACACACATTAATCCCCATAGTCCAAGTACTAGTCTGCATAAAAATAATAAGGTTGGACTCATTCCAACTTGAGGTGATAGATCGGGTGGGGTTTCAATGAGGTTTCCGACTGTCACCGCGTACATATTATACACAAAGTTCCACCAATTATTTTGACGTCCAACTTTACACACATAAATCATACATAGAACTAATGGGACTATTAAAGTGGTAACAAACAAATAATACCAAAACTCTATTGTAAATGGAGATAAGTAAAATTTGTAAGACAATACGTCCCGAGCGTACTCACAGGATGCAAAATTCCAATCGATTTTCCCCACAATTACAACAAATGGTTGTCTTGGTGTAGTGCTTATTGTATACTCTAAATGTGTTTTGAAAAAGTGTTGATTCATGAGAATTGATCCGATGTGATCATAATTCAATTCATTCATTCCAACCGTCTGTGTGGATTCCATGTAGTATTCCATGTCTTCCCATAGTAAAAATATGATAACACTTTCAAAATTAAACATAGATTTGTCATCTTTCAAATTTTTTTCAAAAGGATTACGGATGACACGTTGTAAATGCTTAACGATATTTTCTTCACTTCTTTTGTGTTTTGGGTTAAATATTTTTCCTATTTTGGCGTCATTCCATAAGTCAGCCGTTGAGTTTTGAATACACTCAAAAAAGAATTCGTTGCTCGATGAATTTGCACTACATGGGATTTCTATATAAATTGAATTCCATCCAAAATGGGCTCCGGAAAACTCAAGTTCTGTACTTTTTGAAAATTGCACTTGTCTTGTAATATGTAGAATAACATATTTTCTCAATATTCTTGAGTCAGTGTGATCCTGAGGAATAGCAGGGAGATAATGTTCATGCGTATGAAATGAAAACAGAAACACAAGTGATGGGAATTCAAAGCATGGACCAAAGGTATAGAGATTACAAAACATGAATTTTTTGTCCAAGTGATGCGCCAATACAGAGTAAGAAACGTTTTTTAAGTTTTGAGGGATTAATGACATCACACGACATTTGAAATCTCCTCTCAAATCAACAGTTGAATTATACTCGGATTCACGATAATCTGAAGTAACTCTTGGGTTCAGATCTACCTGGGAGGTATGTAGTACAACTGGTACAATCAACAGTTGGAGTTCTATTTCAAAGTTTGGATTGTCACTGGGAGGGATGTCTAATTGTATATGACAGTGTTGAAATTGAAGGAACAATTTGTTCAATTTATCGATTCGGAATAATCCAAGCTCAGAATGGCTTTCCGGGTAGTCCAATGATTTTCCATTGGGGATTGGGAATAGAATACTGGTAATTAAATAAAAAATAAGAATTTTTATGGCGCACATTGCATTTGGTTGTGGTAAGTGTTTTTTAAGATTTATTTTAGTGAACCGGGGTTTTAAATCTTAGTTGTGTACAGACGCTCAATTTTCCAAGTCTATCCAAGTCATGTCCAAGTGAAGTTGGATTTTTACAATGGTTCTTAGATGATATTTGTGTAGCAGTCTCTAAGTTCTTAGATTAATTCGAACGGATACTCAAATAAATAAGAAGTGTTGCTGAAAGACAGCGCACGTTTTTTATCAAGACTGTAGAAACTACGACATATGTTTGACTCGGAATCGTGAGCATATTATTAAATCGGGCACTTTGGATCCAAGGATCATTTACACAGTCTTGCTTCATAAAACTTATTCAAGGGAAATCAACTTGAGAATTGAAGAAATGTTCCAAACCCAAACTCTTGACACGCCCACGTGAACACCTTTAATTTTATACACGAAAAAGTGCCTTGCAAGGCCTGGTTAAAAATCTTCCACGTGGAATGTTCTCAACTTTCAATAACTTGCTATAATAAAACATGGCAAATATACATGTTTGGAGTGGTTACAAGTATCGCAGAACATGTTTGAAAGGTTTGCAATGTCAAATTACTTGTTCGTTCTTCGAAGCTTTTAAACATTCAGAGGGGTATGTAGTAGAGGACATGGTTGCTTGGAAGAAGCACTGAAGATATGATTTTAAGAACGACTTAACGATATTATCTGACTTAATAATTTACTCAAAACTTATGTACACAAGTCCATGTTCATTTTATATTTTCTATTCCAGTACAGTAAGTTAGTAGGAGTTAAGGTGCAGAGTAGCAACCAATTAGCAAATCGTGACCCCTAATTAGCATAATTATGCTAATTAGTATGCAGACCACATACAGGTGTAAGATGCAGGTGCATGGGTGCATGTCATGAGGTAAAACACCAACTGACCATCCCCATAAAAGGAAAACAAATAAAAAATGACTGGAATGTTAGAAGAAATGAACAATTTATCTCTTTCAAGTTAAAGACAGACCAAAAACAAAAGATCTAAGAACAAAAGAAATTAAATTAAACTAATAAACAATCAACCATCTCTTTCACTACTCCGAAAGAGTGTGTTTTAGCAGACATTATCTTTTTCAAGTTAAAGACAGACCAAAAACAAAAGATCTAAGAACAAAAGAAATTAAATTCAACTAATAAACAATCAACCATTTCTTTCACTACTCCGAAAGAGCGTGTTTTAGCAGACTCGTGCAAATTCTGAAACCAATCCAGGCACAACACGCATCCGTTACTCTAACCCAACACAATAGGTTCACTTGTTCAATGTATGGATGAACTGCATATTCCATACATATTGAATGACTGGTCTCCAAGTCAATGCAACGTAAACAAACACACTTGCGCTTCTCTCTCACAAACACGTGCACACATGTTGCAGGCGTGCGAAATGTAAAAAGCATCTAATGTAAAAAAAAGTAGAGAAAAAAACTCTCGTCTCCTGAATGAAAGGAAGATGGTAACAATAAACTCACGACTTTACATGTACTCGAATCGAAATAATTTTGCAAACAATTGCAAATAATCATTTTGACCAGTCATTATATATCACCCACATATGTTACTACAATAAACATCCCAGCACCATAGTTGAGTTTGACATCACCTCTGATGAATATTCCGGAGAACAATCATGATTCGGTAAGATGGCATATTCATTTTATGAAACGTTATGTTCTGAAATAATACTTTTTTGTTACAACAATGCCGACTCTATTAGACACACTCAATGCCCACCAAAGCTCACGCAAACCCTATGCAATAGCTGTGGAGAGATTATGTACAGTTTCCTCACTACGTGGCACTACTAGACGCCGGTTCCTTGCCATTATAGCACATGAGTGCTTACATAATTCAGTGGTATAAAAAATAGTTTATTTAATTTCAGTTAAATTTTTGAAAGAAATACAAGGTGAAGAATGCCACGGGTACTTTTCATAACAATTTAGAACCTGATGACAAGAGTCCTTCATTCCCACAGGACTTTTAAGGTCTTCGTTTTAGACTTAGACAACTCACGAGCCGTGTATCATACACCTTTCATGTCCAATGCCAGAGATGGGTCAATTACATTAGTAATTAAATTAATTACGAAATTACAATTACAATTACGTAATTGTAATTGAAATTACCGTATTTTCCCGAATAGAAGCCGGTCCCGAATACAAGCCGGGTCTCGAATACAAGCCGGGTCAAATTCGGC
>JAQIXO010002108.1:0-10578 GCA_034700305.1 Protaphorura armata | reverse complement strand
TTATTATTCAACATTTCCTTTATTCCACATTTCGTTCAAAATACAAGTCACAACAAGTTTGTATGCGGAAACGGACAAGTAGAGTCTCACTGACGTGAGCTTAAAAGTACGAGTACTTAAAACGTTTATCTCCGTTTTTCTTAAATGTCCTCGTGGGACTGTGGGTGATGGCAAATATGAACCACACGGATAATATCTGCTTATTTGTATTTCGTATTTGCTCACAATGAGAAATTATGTATGGAAATTGATCACTTTAGTCCAGTTGAGTTTTATTCCATTCTACAGGAATACACGTGTTGAATTTTTAATTAGCAATAACCAGGCGAGTCAAATTCATTAAACTCGGACGAACTGCATAATTCCATTAGCGCTAAAGTCTTTGATGTGTATCTTGTATTCTTGTTTCAAGACGACAATAATGTAATGTAGTGTATGAAAAATGCTAAATTAATCAGTGACGAAGGATAAGTGATTCAGTGTAGAAGAAAATCTTGTTCACATCAGAATCAGAGTACCTGACATTTAAGATTAGTTTTTAACCTTTTCTGTGCCTTTAGAATTGTGCTAAATGTTTTAGTTAGGGATCAACGGATCACTAAATTTTATTTTATTCCAAAATGTTACATTTCAAAGTGGACTTGAATTACTTGAGAATGGAATTTATTTTGTGTGGAAATTATTTTGGTTTTCCGTGATGGAATAAAGCAATGAAATTGTTTGTTGAGTAGTGTACGGTGCACTGCAGCGCCCGTGCAGTTCAGGAGTATTTTTTTACCGGTGAGTTAACTATTTAAAGATAAATTAACCAGTCTGTCAAAAACACATTACTTTATACGGGGAAGCGGTTAACTATGGTGGGATTTTGGACCAATACGTTTTAGACCACAAGATGGATGAGTGTATTTTTGCGTATGTATAAATTGAGGTGATTTCATTCAAATGGTTAAGTTAATTTTGAACGGATATTGCAAATCGTTTTCAGTTTTAGGATGATTCTTTTATTCCAGACAGGCATTTCACTGGTTTGTCCGAAAATTCATGACTTTTAATCTCTCATACTTTTACCTGAAAAGGCCCTCGGGAACTGATATTGTGTCTTTTATGTAAGCTGAAAAAATATTTATATCGAACGGCTCCAACTGTATGAAATTCTCATCGTGTAATGAGAATTTTTCTGTTGTCAAATAGGGACTAGTCGACGAAAACTCGCTCTCCTCGTCACTCTCCCATATATAAAATCTCATTCATGTCATAAATAAATAGACTTTTATCATGTGTAAAATTGTTCTTCAGGCTAGAATGTTCCGAACTACGCTTAGATTTGTTATTATTGGATTTCCGTGTGAGTTCAGCGTGGTTAGACCACTACACTAGAACTAACGTATGCTAATTTCGTAATTTCTAACCTGTCTAAACTTTTTAATTTATAGAATATTATTCAGAAAAACTAACCGGCGTTGGAATTAAATAATTTTTTAATTAACTGTAGAATTAAATAATTAAAATAATGCCTGGTCATAACAGACGATTTTTACAACTATATAAAACTACAGAGAATCTTCAGCCTTTGTAGACAGAAGTCGAAGGAATCTTCAACTATAGAAGCGTTCAATAATGAAAATTTAATCCCCAATTAGCTGTGACAGATCGCTCTCACCTTGGAAGTTTTTGAAACATATTAGTCAATGATTTGGAAATATTGTATAGCGTTTAACTTAAAGCGATGAATTTGTCTACACAATTTGTAAATTACTCAAACATTCCGATTGAACAACCAAGGTCATTCATTAATTTCTAAACTGAGAAGAAAAAATAAAATTTATTTTACCATGGTTTTGAAAATAGTAAATTGGAAGTTTTTAGAGGTCATTCCGCGCAGGGCAACTTCAGTGTTTGATGTTTGGTCTTCTCATAACAACAACATACAGTTTTAGAAATACAGTTTTTGTATCAATCATGGTGGCATTCTTCTTCGGTGTGAATACCATTGGGTTGGGATTCAATTCTGAAAAACCTACTAAACCTTAAGTGTTTAGATCAATTAATTAGAAAAAAGTGAACGTCCGTGTGATGTTCAACTTTAAATAAACTTTTTGACACTAACTCAAAGTTTCTTTTTAGAGTTGTAACGCATGAAATGAAAACTGGAGAAAGCTCAGGCGTGTGTGTACAAGAAAAAATGTTACAGATAATAAACAGAATACTTTTTTTTATCCTTCTAACAATGGAAATGAAATCACAACTCACATATTAACATCATGTTTAAAATCGTTCAGTAGTCCGTCACAAGTATAAAATTTCGTCTGAACATTTATTTTATGATTCCTTAGCTATAAATTGGAATTCGTGAGAGAGTTTTATTTGACTATGCCTGTAAGAAATTAATGCTTTAATTTACTAAGAAATTCTACCTATAATTCTATTCTTATTCTATTTAGGGTTTCCCAATAATTGACTAAAACTGACATGCCGATACATTGGCCATACTCGCTTCTCTCATGGCGGCTGTAGTTTTGTTCAATAAAGCTTAGTAAAATTGTGTTGGGAAATAAATATTAATGTGTTTTTTTTACAACCACATGCCGTATTGCCGTGGATCTTTGTCTCTCGTACCTTAGAATCTTAAACTTTGCGCATTAGTACAACAGCGGACTACATGATTATGTTTGTGACCATGCATAATTGGATTTAATCATATCTAAAATAATTAATTCTTCTGTCGATTTTATTGTGATTGTGTATTCATGAGCAACTGAAAAAAGTTCCTTTACATCACAGCACTACGTAATGTAATGTGTGGACACCAGTTACATAGTTAGATCACGTTGCATTTACATTTTATTTCATTTCATATTTTTGTCTTTGTACAAATCCTATAGTGAATTGTGTTATTTCCGCTTCAGTTGAGGCAGTAGGAATTTTCATTTGTTTAAGTTTTCCTCTTCTCTTTAAAAAATTGCATTATTGTATTACAAAATAAAATCGAAAAAATAAATTGAGCTAAATCATGAGGAGAGTGAAAAGTGAGATTTACCCCATCCACCAGGTGAAGACCCCGGTGGGTCCTCAGATGTCCCTTGGTGTGGTCAATGTAAGTTAATGGTAATCAAACGGTATCGTTAAATTAAGTGGTATTTTTATAATATCGGTTCCCATTTGGCTGGTATCAATTCCTTTTGTTTTTACTGGCGCTATTGCATTTTCCGAAACTTTTTTTGTAATTTTGAGCTGTTTGACTTAAAATTAATTACTTGTGCCAGGTTTTTAAAGTGTTTAGAATAGTGGATTCTTAAAATATTTTTTTTTTAAAATCTAAATCAGACAAATTTTTCATGTTACCAAGTCTTCTCAAATTTTTTATATTTTTTAAGAAAAGGCAAATAATAATAGTTATAGTTGGAATTCTGGATGTATATTTACAATTTAAAGACTGCATTGCACAATAAACAATTAACACTAGAATTCTTGAATACTTTTCTAGATTTTTTTAATAAGTTATACCGGGAATTTAAACGTATTTACCTATTGTACATAATCAAATTAAATTAGAAACCGTAAGTTCTTAGGTATTTTTGCATAATACAAATTGTCGGTTGCAGATTGATATTGACCACATTACCCTTTTGAGTTGAGGAATTTTGTTTTGTTTGTATTTCTAAGAATTATTTATTACACCTGTCGCTACTCCATTCATTATGGTGAGTGAATTTTATTTCCTAACAATTTATCACTTTGACTATCAAACAGAATTTTTTTTCTACTCTGCGTCTCGAAAACTTTTTTCGTTCAAAGCATTGTGCATGCAGTTGTCTTCGACCTTTTACTCCGCTTCGCTTTTCCTTTTACATAATATTTTGCATTGAGGAATTGCCAAAAAATGTATCCCATATGAGCCAAGAAAGGAACCTGAGGAGAACCAGACACATTCACAAAAGTATTTCATATTTGACATTGGAATTATTCATGATCGTACGCTACACATGACATGACATTTCTTCATCTACAAGGAAACCTACTATTTATATTATTCGGTCAAAATTGGCCTCATACCCAAGAACGTACATATTAATCTTAATTTTTTAACAATAGACACATGTGACATTTGAAAAATGCGAAATTATTGACACTCGCCTTTCGGTTCTTTGACCTCAAGGTGTTGCAATAGTAAATTGGAAATGCTACGACACTTATGATGTGACCGCTTTTGAATTTGTAAAAAATATGAACATTCATGTGTTTTACATGCTGAGGCGATACCTTATGAGTAGTTATCATTTAATTAACCATGTACGCGAAACTCCACCACCACAGACACCGAATCCCGGATGTTTTGCATTTGGTTGGTTTATAACCCTTTCGGCTTTGGCATTTGTAGTATTTTTGTGCGTGAGTGCATGAGTATGTGTTTGTGTTCTGTTTTGAGACGTACTTGTAATCTAATTCATTGTCTCAATCTTTGCTTGACTGAACTGCACTCTGTATTATGTTTATGTATATGCATGTTAGTACTTACTTACTTCTACTTACTGCAAAATCCGAATTCTATTCTAAGGTCTTAGCCAGCCAAAGATAATACATGCATAGGTGGGGATCGTGGTTCTGGCTTTTGCCATTCGGGAATTGCAAAACAAAAGTTGAACTCAACACAGCATAGTCGGGAGGTCCTTTTTGGTCGACGTGTCATGCGGAAATCGGTTTCTTTATTTTATTATGTGTACAACAGTTGAACATACCGGACACTACTGTCCACGCTGTGCTTGCTGTGACTGTAACTGTGACGGTGATATTAAAAAGAATACTTATTTTAATTTATTCAAACCGTTTCAATTTTATACCTTTGAATTTATATCAGTTCAGATTTTAAATATTTACGGTATTATGAGAATTTCTTATGAAAATTTTGATAGACATGTGCATAGTTTTCGTTTTTGATAGAGTGTGAAAGTGAGAATTTTTTTGCCGAAGATCAAGACCAAGACAATGAACCTGCTAGATTTTTTTCTTGAGTAGCATAATTTTTAAATAAAAGAACCGGAGTTTATTTAATTCAGAAGAGACACTTTGACTTTAGTGATTTTATTAAAGACAAGATTTTATGCTCTGCCTGAGCGGATTCTGGTTCCATATTCTGAAATGCACGTTTCACGACTGAGATTCTAATCCCCCCAATTGTTAACACTTAATTTGTGAATAATTCAAATTCCGACATTCCAGAAATACGTGAGCGTTTACATTGACACAACATGCAAGAGTGAACTTTTGCGACAGACAAAAGTTTCGTATCGTTCTAAACATTTTTCGACTCCTGCTTGACTAGTGTTGTAGTACAGACTGTGAGGAGATCTGACATTGATAATTTGGTGGTAATGGAGACATGGATTCTCCTGGACCTCCTAATGCTGCTAATAATGCACAAGCACAATCTTCGGGAACTCGTCGAAGAGTATCATTTTGGGATTTCCTTGGTCTTGGTGGTGGTGGTGGGGGTGATGGCGGCGAAGGTCAATCCAGATTTTCAAATTTCTTCAAATTTGCTTCACTTCAAAGACTTCCGACTGGTCGGAACAGAGCTCAGAGTCATTTCGAATTTGATATCCCTTCAATTCGTATTAATTCCGGAGAGGGTCCACTTCCACTCTCTGAGGAAGATGATGAAGACGAGGAAGAGAATCAAAATGGGTCATCAACTTTTGATGACCTCCAAGATGACCTTGGTCAAAATGAAACGTTGGAATTGGATGAGTCTGATGAGTCACAATCCTTAATGGGTGAGACTGGAAGTTGTCCGACGGTTGTGTCAATCCCCCTCTTAAAATTACGTCACAAAGGTCATTCAAGACGAAGAAGTATGTTGGATTTGACTTCGAGTGCGACTGAAATTGGTGATAAATCATGGAAAAGTCAGAGCATTGACCACATTGACAATATTGACTCAGCTACCAAGCCAGAGAGCCCGACGGGGGCAGAACATCGTGCTCGAGGTCAATTAACATTGGATGACCAAAGATTATTAAGAGCTGTGGGGTCAAATGATGATGGAAGTGGAGGGAGAGATGTGAGTGTTGAGCCTGGGACAATCATGAAGAGTCGTGTTTGTCGACCTCGACTCTTTTCACATCCAAATGTATTGAGTCATAGTTTTTTACTTCCGGACATTCAAACAGCACCGATTCTTCACTCACATTTGAATCAACAATATCAGCTTGGGTTGGGGGCTATGAAGTTTTTTCTTCCCTATTTTCGGAGAGCATCTCAAACTTTTATCTCTGGGGTTCGTGAAGTCTCTTTTCTGGGTGTGAGTTTGGTGTGGAATTGTTGAGTGTGTTTGATTTTGTACAATTTGTAACCTTTGACGTTAACTGACTGCAGAGAGGAATTTTAAGACATAAGATGCTTGATCTGCCGGGCAATATAGCGAATATTCGACATTTCCATCAACCGAGCAGTTTGGTCCAGTATTGGTAATTATTCATCGTTTGGCTGTAGGCGCTTAAACGTAATTGTAACTTGGGTTATGTTTTTCTCAACACGCATGCAATAAACAGTAAAAACTTTGCGAGTTCGACCAACCTATTTCCAATATATTCAAGAAGTATTGCAAAAGATTGTCGTATAGTTCAAAATTATCTAGCAGCCGTTAGTTGAACTACTACTGCTGTGAAGAACTTGGACGGCCAAAAACTGATAATGCCCTCTGAACCTCTCTTAATTATTCATGACCTGTGTCGGTTATGTCTTATGAGTTTCGCTTACAGTGGAATTCCCATGGACTTGAGAACTCAATTTGGTTAAGTCTAAATCGATTCATCTTATTAAATGCTTTTCTTAATTTCGGCTTTTTGGTCTCGCACCTCGCACGTTTGCTTTTTGGTGGAACAACTATATTTCTTTGACCTTTCTTCTCATGCATAGCTCGATAGCTCCTTTTTCTTTTCATTTTGCTTTAAATGATGATCCCAGTCAGAATGTTTTATTATTCATACGGGTACAAAGGGGAATGTCAGAATGTACACACGCACGACGTACGACACGGGACATGAGTTTCGATTTCGATCATACGAAACTAAATATAAATGAAGATATACATATAACTTTACTTGCTTGGCTTTGATTGAGTGAATTGTACGGTTGTACGTACATGATTGTACGAATTGGGCTTCGTTTCCCCTGGCTTGGCTAGTCTCGGTTTCACACGACCCTATTATTTATCAAAACATGAATCAATCAATAAAGTACAGCTCTGTTCATTTCATGTTATTTTAACTTTGTCTTGTTCTTGCTCTATTAAAATAGCAAGAGACGAAATACGGGGTGGTGCAGAATGTCGTAGTCATCAAAGAATCTCTCGTTCTGGATTCTTTCTGGAGTTGGAATTTAGCCCAGTATTTTTGACCACAGAATATGCACCCCATATTTGTCTTCCAAAAGTTAGGTTGAGCGGCTGGGGTTTTTGCTCTCGTGTAATTACAAAATTTTATGGTGTACCCTGTACGATTTTTTGCTTTTCCGATTTGGTTTGGAAAAGACACATGGGAATTTAATGAGAAATAGAAAATGCAATTGAAGATGAGCTTGAAGTTAATGGCCGACCGGATAATTAATAAATTAATGTAAGCAAAGCAAGGGTGTTCGTTTGAGTTGGTCTTGATGATTTTCGACTTGAGTTTGATTTAATTAGCCGAGGAGTATTTATAACCTAATATCATTGGTTTTGATTTTCAGTCTGGTTTCATTAACAATGTGTTAAAAAATGTACTTGGTTTTTAGAAATGTATTCTAAAATAATTCTTTTTGATTTTACAGCAAAGCCTTTTACGTTCAGAATCTATGGTATTTATTCAGAACACAGCTCTAGTTTCTTTCATAGCTGAAGGGAACTTGACTGGTGTGAAACACATTCTGGAGACTAAACGCTACAACCTGGACGAGAGAGATGAGGTAAAAAATAGTTTTGCAATTTTGATCCATAATTATTTTTTTCTTTCTGTGCTGTACATGGAGTAAGAAATATTTCACAGGCAAGCATAATCCTTATCACATTATTGTTCCCCTATTTCAGACTTGAAATCGAAACATTCCAATTCTACCAACCACTAACCACTCAATAATGAAATCTCTAGTTTCAGTTGTATATTCCAATCAGGCAATAAAATAATTGGTTCTAAATGTCCTCCATTAAGTATTGTAGTTTTAGGATTTCCTTTTTGTTGAGATAAAGACATTCCTCTCCTATAACTAGTTAGTTGTCTTAATTTTACATTAGTTAAGTGAATGTGAAGTGGATTGAGGAAAATCAAGTAAACGAAATCCTGAGAATCTGAAATTCTAGATGATAATAGTTCGCGTTATAATAGAAAAAAATCATACATTTGTCTCTGAATGGATACTGATTGCCTAATATTTGATAGTAATTTAAACTTAAATTCTTTAAAATATAACTCAAACCATCAACCATGTTTCATTTACTATTTCACTTGTTGTAATTGTAATGTTACAAATGTCAATGCCGTTCGGGTTTTAAGAATAGTTAAATTGAAAGTCACTTTTTTAGGTAGATTTTGACTCAGTAGCTGTCGATCATGAGAGATTAAATTCTGTTTAGTTTTAATAACTCTTGGTTTATATGATTCTTTTTAATTTGAATGTACAAGAATTACATTCAATGTGCATCAACTATGCTTTTATTATCATAGGTATGTGCATTATCCTTGTGTAGTACCATTGTTAACTGACAAAAAGTTGCTGCGAATATTCTGACAAGTGTTTTATTTTAATTTTAAACGCACTACGCTCACATCACATATATATTATACAACTTACTATAATATACTTTACTCAACGGTTTCGATGAAACTTTAGACAAAGTGTTTTCCAAAATGTCTGTAATATTATTACATTTTACACCGTTTAGTTTTTTTCACATTGGTCGCTTTTATTATTATCTTTTCAATCAGTTTCTTAGCATCCGTGTGTCTTGTATGGTATGTTGTGTATTCTTTGTTCATACGTTGTATGTCACAATTAACTAAATTAGTAGAAGTTTCTATGTTTTGATTCCTTGAATGCCCATTTCATAAACTGTCCGAAATAATTTTAGCTGAACGTATAAAACGAAGGTGAAATCGTGATAGAATATTTTTACATTTCAATGATTTTTGTACCGCCCTTTGACGTTTTTTTTAGACATCTTATAATGCTGCATGTTGGGTGTTACAGTCAAACCCCTCACGGACTAAACTGACTAGTTAGGGTTGGCCATTTTTTCTTCAGTAACACAGTTTTATGATATTTGAAATTTTCCAATTGCCTCGACGCTTTGCGGATTAGAAAATAATAATTTATTGACTTTTTAGCTTGTTCAATTAAGTTCATTTAATAAATTAACTATTTATTGGCAATATTACATGTTTAATTAGATTTGTTAACTCTACCCGCATGTTCTGTTCTGTTGCAATTTCCGATTTCCCGGCATTACTAGAGTATTTCTTTCATTTTCAAAATTATTGTTAAAATTTCAATTTCTTTAAAAACTTACAACTCTTAAGGTTGAATTCGTTACGTAAATCATGTGAGTAGGTCTCAAAGTTGTGAATTGTTCATTTCAACGTCGGTGAAAAATTAAATTGTTTATATTACTATTTATGATGTACAATAGTTTTGGAACTTGAGTGCAAAATCTTTCTCCATTTTTTACCTTTTCAATAGTTTCGTATTAGTGCGAAGAGAGTATACAAGAATAATAGTTGTTTGTACATGTACGTAATAAAAATGTAATACTTTATATGTGCACTCTTTTTTCTATTGAAAGAAATCGCTGCTGATGCTCTTTGCTGATCTTGCTGAATTTATTCAGCATTCGTAACTTGCATATTCACTTCACACCGAAGAATAGCAGAGGAATTTTTTTATGTTCAATATTCATTTGTAACGAAAGTGTAATTTTCGCACATGATAGACGTTTTGTTGTTAAACCATCGCAGAATGTACTAACGTTGAAGTACAACCTTTCGTAAAATTAGTGCATTTGAACCCCGATCATATTTTAAGAAACTTTAACAATTAAATTATAGAGTTTTAATTAGATCATTCCTTTTGGTTTTTTTACTGTATGGCAACTCACGAATATTATTGGTTTACGGAACAATAACATGATCGACAATTTACAAGTTAAAATTCGTATATTCCTATGGAATTTAAGAATGAGAAAGGAATGGTTACTTTTTTACTTCATGTGGTATTGTTAGCCGTTAACCAAGTAGCACTTCTCTTCTTCGCGCCATTCAGTTTCTAATAATTACATCCTGCTAAGTGAAAATGTCCAGTTCATTTTCTTCCAGAGTTCAGAGTTCAGAGTTCCTTTATTTAACAGTCAAACGTAACATTTCCTAAAACAATAAGAACAAGTTACAATAGTTCTAAAGAAAAATGTAGTTTGTCACTTTCTATAAATCGGTTCGGAATATAATTTTATAATTAAATTGGTTTACAAATACGTATTTTTCACATTTGACAGAGCGGAAGCACACCCCTAATGTTAGCAGCCCAAAGAGGGAATCCCAAAATTATCCGATCATT
>JAQIXO010002107.1:0-10578 GCA_034700305.1 Protaphorura armata | reverse complement strand
ACTGCTTAAAATTTCTGTAGCATCAATTCAACAATTCAGTTTACACTTGTCTTTCAAATGTTGACTTACCAAACGCTCAGCATACGTCTTCTACACTTTCCCAACTTCTGTTGACATTTTCTATCGGAATAGAGTTTCTGCCATATGATGGCCACCGACCTTAAAAATGATCTGAGCCTCATCACCCTCAGTATTTAGCTCTTGCTCCTTCATCTTTCTCATCGTCTTTGCTTGGTTATGTTTGGAATGGTTTCAGTTGTTTCCATTACACTTGCTCAATTACTTTTGACGGACTTTATGGAGATGTCTATTACTAGCTGTGAGTCAAAATGATAATCTTGCTAACTAACTAACTAATTATCTTATAAATAATATCCTCGCGTTTAGGCAGATCTCAGAATTTGCATTTCGACGGGAATATGGTATATTTTGTTGGTGGAAGAGAGAGAGAGAGCTGAGAGTCCATTCAGTCCGAATTCGCGTCGTTGTTTCTTCTTTCTTCTCTTAACTAACCAATATGCGATGGTAAAGGGCAAACTTTGAACGACCCTGAACTAAGCCACAATAACCTGCGGGAAGTTCAACACTTATATTTGTAATGAACAAGTGAGTTTTCCGAGGTAGTAGACCAAGTCAATAACACTAGCAATGTCGTAGCTCGCGTCAGTGTGATGATGTTTAGCCGGAAAGTTGATTGTTATGTTTATTAAAATTGTGAAACAAAATGAGCAGAGATTTCACTTGCTTCACTTGTTCAAAAAAGTGTTTGGAATTTTGGATAAAAATGGACAGAAATTGCTTTAGATTATGGAGAGTCCTATTCCTATTCCGAATTCAAACTAAAGAAGCACTGTTTTAATTTTAGATTACCTATGCCCCTTAAAAATGATTTGGTAGTTTTGACCGGACGCACAATAAATATATAGGGAACTAGTATTTGGAATTCTAGATGAATTGGACGTGGGCTTTACCCTATACCCCTTAAAATTGATTAATGTTATTCTAATTAGTAATATTTTTACTACCAGTACTCGGTATTCTTACGCAGCCACACAAAACAGCATCCCGTGTAGGGGCTATTTGGCAGTCCTCAAAATATTTATTAATTAGGAAACGCTCGGTTTCAATTTACACAGAAGGGGTTTATCTATTTCAACACACAAGACTGCTTTTTAAAGTCTTACTTTCAACGTTTAAATACTCAGCGCTCCTACGCTCAGGATGGCTCAACTAACTCTAAAAGTATTTCGAATCTTCCTATCAATTCCCTTGCGTTTTCCTATAACAATTCCTCGCGGTCACATAAAAAATCCGAATACCTTGCCCCTGGCTACCGGATGTCGGCTGATCACTTTACTAGTGTCGGCACAAAGGCAAATACAATTCCTAGTATTTTAGGTCGTCATCGATTATCAAACAGTCATAGAGCATTTTGCGCTGATATGTCGGCTCAATCGTTATATCGTAATTAAGTATGTAAGACCTATAAATAAGCAGGGCCGTCGGAACGATGAAAGCTGGTGAAAGCTACTTTCAGGGCGCCGAAGCCGGGGGGCGCCAAGCGCAGTGGCCAAGCACTAGATAAAATGAGAATTTTTGCAACAAAATAATATATGGTGAATTATGGGAATGACTCGAATGACTCACACTATAAATTGTCAAAATCTCTCGGCCCTTCGGGCCACATGGCGACTCTTTGCATCAAATCGAGAAAAAATTACAAATTTTTTTCGGCCCTTCGGGCCGATTCGGATATATCCTACACCAAAAGAGTCCAAGAAATGCTTGACCCACAGGCAAATAGTTTAAAAATGTTGGACGCCCTTAAAAGTTACGGGACAGTTACGAATTGTAACTGTTTTTCTTTTTTGATGGGGCGAATTTCTTCCAAGCTTTCAGGGCGCAAAATTCATTCCGACGGCCCTGTAAATAAGTAGTAATTTACTGACGAGGGAAGACCGTAGCCTGGTAGCCTGCAACCCACCGATTTCCTGTAATGTTTTTTGAATGGGTTATTGGATTTCATTAGATACTTAATTTTGGAATTTCCTCCATGGGCCCACGGGTGTCAAAAAATTATTTGATTTTTGACTTTTCAAAATCATAAATCCTTACAGCGTCTAACATGTATTTTTTGAGTCGATCAAAGGGAGAACTATTTGTAATTTTGGGAAAAGGTACCCCTGGTTGACTCGAAAAACTTGTTATAGGTCGTAAGGATTGTCGTTTTTGGAAAGCCAAAAATTAAATATTTTTTTTGACACACTCCGGGGTTTTTTGGATGAAATTCCAAAAAACATGAAATCGAATGACCCATTCTAAAAGTTGGACGGAATCGGTGGATTGCAGGCTCCGGTCTTCCCTCGTGGGTATCACAAACTTAAACTAGCATATTTTGTTGGATGACAATGAACGAGGTAGACAATGAAACTTTATTGCGAAAAAATTAAAACATGCACAGATTTTAAAAGTATCAAATAATATAAAATGTACGCCTCCTTATCTTGTCACATACGTGCGTATGTCTAATTCTGATTGTATCTTGTACTCCGATTGTCAGTTCCGACAGGTAAAATACAATTATTTTGCTCTTATGTTCAAAATTTATTTTCATAATTCTGTTTGTAAAATTTTGTATTGTAATTAGTAATTACTATTCGTTTTTTGGAATGATGTGATGCGAGTGAAAATAAATTGATTGTTATTCGGGTAAAATAAAAAATATTTAAAAAAGTAAAACAATGAAAGTTCACTGCACTGTGCTCTATCCTAAAGTTTGACCTCCGCATACCTTACTACTCTTTCTTTATTCAATCAATGTGAAATATATATTTTGTATTCAATTAACTTCACTATTCAGTTTCAAAATTTTAAGAACGTTTGTACAAATGAACTACCAGAACAGGCGATATTAAATAGTATTCATACCACGGACGCGTATTCAAATTCACATAAGGACTTTTCGTTTCATATTCAAAAGTTTAGTCAAGTTAGCTATACAATTTTATGATGATGCAATTATTCTAAAATCGATTATTTATGAATCAACGATAGAATTTTATCAAATGAGTTTAGAATTTTTCTAGACTCATTAGTTTGACGCACACTCTTGAGCTGACACAAGTAAGACCGGATGGAATTTTTAACGTCAACGTGTGCACTTGTTTTTGGATTACACCACCGTTGAAAGAAAGGAGACTGTGTTACAGTGGTACAGAGCTAAAATACCTGTAAATATACTATATAAAAATTAGAATACTGTAGCACATGCACGTATTGAACCCTGGACTTTTAATTTTAATTAATCTAGGGTCCTAGGGTTGGAATTTCACTTGATGATTGAAAAAATGTTTTCGGATTCATCATTTTGGTAACCAAAGGTCAGTTTGGTCCGATTACCGAACCCTCTGAGCAGCAGAATAGTTTACCTTGTAAGTTAGTGGATTAACTGGACTGCAACAGAAATTACTTTTCAAAACAAGGTTGAATATGTGTCTGTAGCTAATGAATTGGGTTGGTTGTCTTTGTATGTATGTAAACTATTTAAATAAATGCCACGGTCATTTATTTATACATATATAAATTTTGAATCCCCTCTTTCGTGCACACTCACTTACTTTTCCCTCAATTTGTCATACATTTCAATGTACATAATCCCATATTAGGAACTACGCAACATACAGATTTTTACATATATTTTCCTATCTACTTTGTTTGTGAACAATCCTTAAGTAAATGCAAAATTTTATGTTTGCAGTTTTCTAATTTAGAGAATATGATTTAGGTATAGCATTTTTATTTAATATTCCCCGAAAAGTTGGGTCAAGCTATTTAAACAATGCACATATTTCAACTTACTGGATTGTAAATTAACGTAACATGATAATTATTTTTGAATCAAAGATGAAATGACTTGATACTCTCCAATTATTGGTTTGAGGTAAGTGTCATCTGAGTCCGGCAATCCCTTGAGTTGACACAAGTAAGAACGAATGGACTTTTTAACATCTCCATGCATTTCTTTTGGGATTACTCCGTTGAATGGAAGAATTGTGTGGTGGAAGGCTGAAGTGATAGAGTGAAAAAAAGTGGAACACGAATTCATTTTAATAATGTTAATGTTACACTGCACTGTTTCACCTGCATAAGCGTTCATAGATTAAACATGTCTGACTCTGTCCAGAATGTCCATTTGAACGATTTTAAATCCACATGCCTCAATGGCATCTCTCATACAGGTCAAATGATCCTCACCAGAAATTAACCAGTCAGGGATGAATTTTCCATAGTCCTAAAATCACAAGGCATTTTTTCAAAAACAACTATGTAATTACAAATAATTAATGTAGTTTACTCACACGAGTGTACTGTGACCATTTGGGATCCAGACCGATCATTTTATCCACTTTGAATTCACATACATTACATTTTACAATTCACGTACACTTATCCCACGTTTCATGAATACGTCTGTATGACTTGACTTCAATGCAAAATGCAATGCAATACACTACATGTTTTTGCATGCATTTATACTTTGCTCGAATTCGGAATAGGAAATCATGGCATTTTTTGAAATTTTCTGATCCGAACAGAATCAGGTTGTCCCGTATTTACCTTGTTGATAGACGACTTTACAGTCCGTCGGCTGCTAAGCGTTTTTCTTAAACAGAGTCAATTGAATTTAGTTCCCATGACCTTGTCTCTCAATTTGTCATACACTTCAATGTGAACAACGTACATAATTCTAGAGACCAGCTACGATATTGAAGATAAGGTTACAAAAAAATTGAAAGGACAATGAATTTTACTAACGCTTTACGTGAATACAGAACACTATAGTCTATAGTCCATACAAAATGTATTAACCATGCATTAATTTTGTTTTCATTTAATAAACATGAATCATGCAGATTTATTTTTCTATTCTCCAAATGTTAAGATTGGATTGTCAATTAACATAAAATCATAATTATTTTTGAGTCAAAGATAGAATGACTTGATACTCTCCACTCATTGGTTTGAGATAAGTGTCGTCTGAGTCCGGCAATCCCTTGAGTTGACACAAGTAAGAACGAATGGACTTTTTAACATCTCCATGCATTTCTTTAGGGATTACACCGTTGAATGGAAGGATTGTGTGGTGAAAGGCTAGAGTGAGAGAAAGTGTGAAAACGGTCCGTTCGGAATCCAATTTAATAATGTTCCATTGCGCATTGCAATGTTTCACCTGCATAATCGTTCATTGATTCAAAATGGGTCACTCTGTCCATAAGGTCCAGTTGAATTATTTTAAATCCACATGCGTCAATGCCAGCTTTCATGCAGACTACTGGGTCCTCGCCAGAAATAACCCAGTCAGGGATGAATTTTTCGTAGTCCTAAGTTTGCAAGGAATTTTTTTAAAAATAATTACGTGCGAAACAAGAAGTAATTAAAATGGAGTACTCACATGAGTGTACTGCGACCATTGGGATCCAGACCGATCATTTTATCAACTTTCAATTCATTGTGTTTCACAATGGTAAGAAAACCAAATTTCCCACCAGGTTTAAATAGACGATGGAGTCTCCGGAATACTTCTCTGTAGTAAAATACAGAAACGTTTAATTTTCCTTTAGTGATAAACATTATTGCAATTTATTTTCACCTGCAATCCTAAATGAAATCGATGACTTAAAATGAGAGAATGTAGTCGAAGTATGAAGTGTATTCTTTGAACGGAAAATCATCAGAGAAAATATCACAATCCAAATATATAACTCTTTCATGCGGATAAATATTTTAAAATTGTGTGTGTTACAATTCAATTTTTCTTTAAGTTGTCAGCGTCTCGATCAGAAAGGAATTTATTTCTTCGCATGTGTGTGTGTGGAAATGAATACGTAAAAAGTTCTGTTCTGTCGACAGCAATACGGCTACGGATGTCTAAACTTATAGGTAATGAAAATACTCAAGCAACACAGCGGTGGGCGGATTCGTGACTCTTCATGGTTTACACCTAAATATATATATATATACCAACTTCCAGAAATTCCTTGGCAGCGTCACATATTTTACATTTAAGTCTAATTCCATGGAATTGTACTCTAATTGCAATTCGGGAAGCTAAATAACTTCTATGCATTTGAAGTTTTCACAGAGGCAAGTTCATTGTTTTGAGTGCTTAAGCATGCAAAGAAAAGCGTTACTTTTGGATCACTCTTCTGTTGGTTGCAGAAATTCATTCCAGAAATATATGATACTACGTGCATGGGACGGGCGTGGATGGTACGCACTTTTCTACCTCATACGATGCGATGAGTTCTAATTCGTCTACTCGTCATGACTCTCTGGTGCATTTAGCATTACATATGTACGAATTTTACACTTTCTGTTTCAAATAATCTTTACAGATGTTCAAAGAAAACCAAGCAATTAAAATCCTAACACCCCGTACGTACTTTTAGTCATATGCAATGTTATAACCTAAAGTTCGAGCTAAACTATTCTGTATTCACCATGTAAAATTTGGGGGTATTAAATCCAGAGTGGTCATTTGGTTTTGACGCACCCTGTACGGTTGACTATTATACATATTGGAATATTTACGAAATATTATGTCCTGTTTAAAAAATTAAGCATTACAAAAGAACGTGTTGTTACTGGATGACAAATCCAGAGACAAGTGCGTAAAATGCAACCTAATGTTCTGTCAAGTTCAAAAAGGTCAGGGTTTTATTGCTCTTGAGTCGTAACAGTGAGAGTGAGAGAGAAAGAAAAGTGTTTCTCTTGTCTTATGACTCATGATAGTGTGTTATTTTGAGTGTTAGTTAGAGTCCACAGTTTAAACAACCGCCCTGTCCCGTCCAATGCAATGCAGTAGGCCTTATGAATGTAGATATAGAGTCTTAATGACATTGATGACAAAAAATGAGAGAAAATGTAGTCAAAGTGCGAAGTATATTCTTTGAACGGAAAATCCTCAGAGAAAATGTCACAAGCCAAATGTTTCACTCTTTCATGCGGATAATTATTTTATTATTATCCTTAATTCAGGTTTCCTCAAACAATTAATTGATTTGGGAGTGTGTCTCTTCTGCCAATGGAACAAGGAGATGTGAAGCAAATGCTCCGGTTCCAGATCCAAAATCCAAAATTTTGAATTGTTTGATTGATTTATCAATGCTCATTTTTTCAAGTAATTTTGGGAATATATCAGCATCTCTATACGAGCCGTACGAGCTGGACTGTTGAGCTTTTCATAACCTCCGGCTTCGTACATTCTATTCTAGTTCAGGGAAATAAATCGCTTCAATAAAATCGCAGGTTTCATGTATGACATCAATGCATAATCTTTTTGGAATACAAATATTTCACTCAAATGCCGAATATCATTGGAAATAAAGTAAAGCGTCACATTTAATATTTCAAATTACGCAATGCAAGCAAGTAAAATGATAGAATTTTAATTCGTTCATGTACGGGCTAATAATTCACACTCAAAATGTGTTACAATTCAATTTTCCTTGTCGATGGTGACTCAATGAATCTCTAGTTTTGTTCTGACCACAATACTACTACGGCTACGGCTGCCGGCTGTCAAAACTTATAATGTAAATTCACTAGCAGTGATGCGGATTCGTGACTTTTCATGATTTAAACCTAACTATCACAAATTCCAAAAATTCCTCGGCCACGGTATACGTTTCACATTTACATCTGAATTCCCTGAAATTGTACTGCAATTGCAACTCTGGAAACTAAATTATTTCAATTCAATTTGAAATAGTCCTACAGGGTGGTTCAAAAGTAAGCTCATTCTTCTTGCGTGCTAAAAAATACAAGAGAGGTCGTCTCTTTTGAACAATACTGTTTGATCCAGTCCAGAAATTCATCCTATAAACGTATGATACTACATGGTACGGAATTTTCTACCTCGTACTTAATTCTGAGCAAGGCGCCGAGTGCTAATTCGTCTGCTCGTCATGAATCTCTAGTGATGGATACGTTGTTACTTTTGTCACAACCTGTACGTACTTTAAGAACACAGTCATGTACATACAATGTTATGACCTGAAGTTCGAGCTATACGCAATTTTATGCGTTCACCTCTAAAATTTGAGGGTATTAAATCCAAAGTGGATCATCTGGTTTTGATGCACCCTGTACGGTTTACAATATATATAGTGCAATATTTAAGAAATATTCTGCCCTGGGTTAAAAATTTGTATTACAAAAGAACTTGTTGTTTCTGGATGACAAAATGCATAGCTAAGTGAAAAAAATTTAACTTAATATTATATTGGCGAGTTGACAAAAAGGTCAAGATTTTATTGCTCATGTCGTACCGGTGAGAGCGATCGAGAGGGAAAAAATAATGCATGTTTTGACTTTTGTCTCATGTTATTTTGAGAGCAGTGGCGGCCCTAGGAGTAGGCACAAATAGGCTCGTGCCTACGTGTCGTTTTGTGCCCCTACACTAGATAAGATTGAATTCGAGCAAAAATGCAGAGAATATGACAAATTGGGTTCATTCCACGTTACGTTTTCAAAGAAAGTCAAAAAAATCTCGGCCCTTCGGGTCGATTGTCAATTTTGTACTACGGATAAAAGAAAAAATGCAAAAATTGTGACCAAATTTACCAAAGTTTAGGTCGAATATTCATCTAAAGTTGACTTGTACTTGTACTAGGTGCTACTGTGTTATACATAACACTCCGGCGGCCGCTGTACGTGGACATAAACGTCGGACGTTCGTCCGTAAATGTCTCGTCCTAGAAATAGTAAAAAATTTGCTAAAAAATAAAGTCACTTCGTCTATGAGTTTGTGCCTACGTGTTAAAATACTCTAGGGCCGCCACTGTTTGAGAGTTAGTCAGAGTCCAAAGTTTAAACAACCGTCCGGCATCCTGTTCGTCAAGCCTTAATAATGGGCGTTATTTATTCTCAGTTGAATGTAGCAAGTAATAAAAAGACGGCTTACTTGTCCCTCAAATTCAGCCAATGCTTAGTCCCAGGAAGGCAAGCCTGGGACCAACTGTTGACTCAATAATTTCCATCAGTGCACATGTAAACTTAAATTCGCATAAGGAAGAAAAATTATTAACAACATATACAAGTACAAGTGACATTTATTATCAAATTATACCTTCTTTTTAATTGTTAATTTTTATTAATGTTTCATGTTGCCAGTGTAACTCCCATTCAAGGCGCTGTCGATATAATTATGGAATTGTTCAAGTTGTCCGGGCGATCCAGCGGCGGGGTATGTGATCGTCATAATACAAGAGGTCGATTTTGTCATTATTGCAAGGAGGGATTGTATCGAGATTCAACAAAACCAATTGCACACAGGAGGGCTTGTAGGGGTATGTTTTTTTAACATCATCCGATACGTAATTACTATTATTATGCTCATCTTTGAAAATGTCATATATAAAATCTTGCAATTAGTTGTAGAGTTGTAATTATTTTTACTCTCATTTTCGTCAAAACAATTCGTCAAAAAATCGCAAATGAAATCACATTAAAATTACATAAAACAATCTTCTTGTGTTTGTTTGGTCAGCATGTGAATGTCACCCTGTCGGGGTATCGGGCAAGACGTGCAATCAGACGACAGGTCAATGCCCATGCAAGGATGGGGTCATCGGTCTCACGTGCAATCCATGTGCCAAAGGTTATCAACAGAGTCCATCACCAATTGTTGCATGTGTCAGTAAGTACTGTGTCAGCAAGTTATATCATTAGAATAACGTTTGAAGTAATTAAGATTGACGTTGTCCGAAAATGATTTTATTTCAAAAAATCAAAAACACTCTTAGGACTTTTGAATGGAAACCTAAGAAATTATTTTTTAAGCAATTACTCAAGTAACAGAGACCGAGGTAAAATTATAATGTGATACCATCCGGTGAAACCACATTTTTAAGACATATGTTGCGGGGTATCCTTACGTCGTACAGTACCATCGAAAATGAAACCAAGGGTTTTTCTAAACTTACTGACCTTATCAACCTTGATGGCTAATTTTCTAAATTAATGTGTCTCACTCAACTGAATGATCTGGAGAATTCTAATTGAATTATGAAAACTCAGTTGTTTTTTTATTTCAAAATTATATATTTATTTAAGAAAACAAATAAATTCAACCCCGGTTGGTTTGTTTTTGAGAAAATTATTGAGTAAGGTATTTAAACTAGTACTAGAACATTTTGATTTTACTCAGCGGACCCAAATAAAAAAATAGAATTAATTCCTCTGTACATAATAATGTCGCTAGAATATTCTTAGACTGTATATCATTTCGTAATGATGATAACAGCTGTAAAAGTTAATCCGCAATCTTATCTTCCAACGATGGAAGATAATATGGAACGATTGAATAATTCAGGGAAAAATTACCAGAATTTTCTGACACAAATTCTTTTTCAACATCAAGATCATTATTTTTCTTTTTCAGGTTCTGAGTGTGGGTGATGTAAGGTGTCAACCAACCCGATGGACAATCTTTCGTTCCACAACGTTAGATTTTGGTAAATTACGTAAATCAACGTAAACGTATTCTGCCGACGCTCTTACAACGTTGGCTCAACC
>JAQIXO010002106.1:0-10579 GCA_034700305.1 Protaphorura armata | reverse complement strand
AATTTGTTTCAATCATTACGCACATGGAGTCCAAACTGCTCATCTTCTAAATTCGCTTTTCGGTTTGACAAATATTGTCCCCGGTAAGTTAATAAAAAGTTCACGTCTAAAAACTGCAATCTGTAGCATAGTGGTATGAATTTTCACTTTCCCAGCGGTTTTGCTAAGGCGAGACGTTCGATTCCCCGGCTTCTCTGAACGTTAGCCATATTGTATACTGTACTAGTGCAAATGGGCCTAATTACTGTGTTGTAATGGATTTTAGAAATGAGCCGGGAAATGAAAGTCAAAGTCGCGAGGCAGAAATGGTATATGGATATGGGTATTGAATTGACGCAATGGGTCTGGTTCATTGGACTGACGCTTGGAGTCATCATGCATCTATTCTTCCCAAGATTTCCTGCCTACCTTTATTGTTTAGTCCCAGTTGAATATGAACAAGATTTCTGTCGAGATCAGGGTTGGTGGTGCGAGACTTCTATCGGATGTACCTTGGTTCAATTCTTAATTGCTTTGCCAGACCTCTATTTGCCACCTTACGGATGCACGTCATTCTTTTCATTTCACTTATTGATAGCCAGTATTTCAGCACAGATTGGTTTCTTGATCAAAGCAACTCGTCATGGAACATTGGAACAAAGAATGAAACTACTGAAACATTTGCAAATAATAATGAGAATATGGGAGGGTGCATTTCAAAATCTAATTATAATTCTGAGTTCGTTGACTTCAATCACAATCATTGCACTTTTGTACATAAGTATTGTTTACATTAGTCAATCAATATTTCTATCCTTTTTCTTCCTCATTTTAACTTTCTCATGCATTATCACAATGATTTGCATTCTTCTACCTCTCGCTCATTTGCAAGGATATTCTGTTCAAATTATTAGAGAATTGAAAATTGAGCGTACCGAATCAAATATCCGGTTAAAGAAAAGGCAACTGCTTGCTCTTCGCCATGTTACTGTATCTTCAGGTGGGATTTATAAAATTGACTACGATTGTGTTTTTAATTACATTCATTTTCTGATCACATACATTGTATTTGTTATTAAAATTTAATCATTATTTCACACAACAAAAACATTTAGGATAAGTAATTTTATGTCTCACTAATTCTAGCGGATAAGGGCATAGTAGTATTTCATTGCATTGTATTATCTTATATTGCTTGTTAGTGTAGAAGTGATGTATAATTATTTTACAATTATTAGAACCCATAGTAGTAGAATAGATTCGTATTTGTGATAAAATGTTGAAACTCGATTAATTGCATGGTACGAGCCCATTAATTACCTTCTACTTTCCATTCTTAGCGCTTTGAGCAATTAATGCCTTACGTGTTACTTATATTTCACAGGAGTGTTGCATGTTTAAGCTCATTTCCATTATTTACAGCTATGCTACACCTACTGTATTGGCAAATGGAGGGGATACTTATAATTTAGCACCCTTACGCTGTTGTTTATGTATGACTTATAGGCTGGCACTTGAAATTCAGTAATGGTCCTAACAAACAAGCGTCTATAGAAAATAAAATGATGTACCCTGAATGAAATATTTAATACCATTAAATCTGGATTTCTGCAGAAAACATCGGCTGATGTTTTAAACCTTTCTGTGTAAAGGAAAACTAAATACTTGTGCAGAATTTTCGTAATTATAATTTACAACCACACAGTGTCCGTCAGCTCTCATTCTATTCTCCATTGTCATATTAAAGTTACTTCTTCCTGTGTTGGTCAACTCATTTGTTCAAACTCCCTTGCTATCGCTGCGTTGCTTCTCTCTCATGAAACATAGGAATAAACTTTTTGGCAATGCAATTTGATATTATTAATTATTATTATTACAACACATCATTGCGGATGAATATTTTTTATTCAGCATGTCCGACAAGCCAATCTTACAACAATACGCGTATAAATAGAATACACACAAATATGAGTCACCCTGTGCCCTGTATGTTAGTGAGTTGCGAAGAATGTAGAATATATAAATATGTACTTGTACTCTATAATTTTGTCCTATTTACTACGAACATTTTCTTTTGCCGATTAGAGGGCATTGAACATTCAATTAAGTTGAAATAAGGATAGTCCGAAAGTCACTTTTATAAGGACGTAAACTTTGTTGAGTCTCCGACGGATTTAAAATGACATAATACATAATATAAGACGACAAACTCCATCCATTTGTACACAGTATATACTACACACACGCGCACTCGTGCTATTTATTACTTTTATCATTTTGACTGTTCAACTGATTTGTCCTTCTCAGAATAGTAGAACGAAGAGGACCAAAGCCGGGAGTCTCCTCAAACTCCACTCGCATTCTATTCATAGTATTTTGATATTCAGTTTTCAACGACTCTTCCAACATCCAATACCATTTTTCTGAATTAACTCGTGGCATCAACTCCAATCCATCCAAAATTCCTCCCAAATAATCTGGACTAAATCTAATAATTTCAATCTGTTGAATATTTTTGTACCAATTTGATTTCATCAATCGATACAACACATAGTTCACAAAACCATGTTCTCCAAAATTTACCAAACTAAGTTTTGATGGAGATGGAAATACTTTTTGTAATTGCTCCAACGGTTCATTCACATCCTCAGGTCAGGTCCGGCTGTGGATATCACTCTCAGGATTAAATTATTCACATTTGGAAATTCAATTCCGACATCGTCGGCTTTTGATGGACCAGATGACGGTTTAAAAATGAATCCGATCGGGAGTTCAATGGACTTCAAGGATGGAAAATTCTCTGGACTGAAATAGATGCTGCCTACGAATCAAATTTAATTAAATAAATTAATTTTCAACAAGGAGCTGGATGTTTTTAATTTTTAGATATAAAACATACCAGTATAGTATTGCAGTCCGAGATGTTCCAATTCTGGTAGTTTTGGGAATCTCAAGTTTCCAATGCTTTCGGCAAACCATCCATGAAGTGTTAATGATTTTAGTGCGGTTGAGACGGACTTGAGAATATCGTACACGACAATCGTCTCCTCAGCACTATTTCCGGTCGTCAAACCAATGCTCAACTCTCGTAACACGGGAGGTCCAGAACAGGATAGAATTTTGTCCAAAATATTCTGTGGTTGGATTATTTGTGGAAGTGACAGAGACTTGAGTTGATTGAAGTTTAGGGGCCATGAATCCAAGTCACACATGTCGGTCAGAGTCACATTTTCTAACTGTGGACTATTTTTAATTATGGAAATGTACGTAAGACATTGTTCACTTCTTCCGGATCGACACTCACTTGTATTACAAATCAATTTTTTCAACTTCGGAAAAGATATGTTTTGATTTTTTAGAAAATCAATTCCAACATCGAAACTTGTCAAATCCAATGTTTTTAATCCTGGAGAAATTGTTGCAAGACATTCAATCAGACCGATCGCCTTCATGTCCTCATCAGTCCAAATAGTCCAAAATGGGTCACCGATCGCATTCATGTGATCATCAGTACAAATACTGAAAACTGAGTCATCGTCATCGTCATCCGTTTCTAACGTCAATGTTGAAACACAATGTGGACCAAATATTTGGCAGAGAGAGGCGACATGTGATGTTAGAATTCGCTTAGAGGAACTAATGGAAAAATTCAAGTGGAAGGGAAGAACGACTGCACGCGGTTCATTGGTCCTGGCGAAAAGTATATACTGTTCCATATTCCAATCTCTCAACACCTGAGTGAAATTGGACTTCCGTAATACTTTCAAACTTTTCTTATTCCAAGCACGAGACACCAACCTGGCATTGAGCAAGTCATGTTTCCCAAGGTACGAAAAAATTCTCCCCAGAATCTGAAATAAAAAACACAACATATTTTATTGATTATAATCTTTAAAATTAAATTGGGTGAATTAGGATTAATAAGTTAAATAATTATTACCTTTTTTTTCTTTAGTGGATTCCTTCCAACTTCTACTACACATGGTGGGTTTATTCCATCCCTTACTCCAGGCATTTCCTCTTCATTCCACACTTCTGTCTCATTTTCAACTTTCCTCCGTTTTTCGGGTCGTCCTGCTTGATTCACCTAAAACATAAATGAATATCATTATATTTTTATTGTTTTACTCAATTGAAGTTCAGCGTATTTTCTTATCTGAACTAGATTTTCTCTTTACCAATAACGACAATTGAGAATTACCTTATCGTTTTCCTCAGTCGTAGCTGAGTTTCCCTTGTCGTCAAGTGAGTCAAGTTGAGGTGTCCCGGCTGACTTCTCTCCAGTGTGAGTTTTCTCGTGAATAGTCAAACGCCTTTTTGTCGGGAACCTCTGCTTACAAATGGAACAAAGATTTTTGGCATTCTCTTTCTCTTCTGTGTGAGGATCGCTGATGTGTCCCGTTAGCTTCTCTCCAGTGTGAGTTTTCTCGTGAATAGTCAAACGCCTTTTTGTCGGGAAACTCTGCTTACAAATGGAACACAGATTTTTGGCATTTTCTTTCTCTTCTGTGTGAGACTCGCTGATGTGTACCGTTAGCTTCAATAGCGACTCAAATGCCGCAGCACAATTTTCATGTTCACACTTGTGTTTTTTCACGGCGGGCCGAGTCGTCAAGCGATACTCCTTTTTCTTTTGTCCACATGAACCCTGACTGGACTCTTGTGGTTGTGTTTCAACCAATTTCGAATTTTTTGTCACATAAGGGTGTAAATTATCAATCCCAATTTGTTTTGTGCCAACACCTCTTGAGTGACTTGAGTCCGGCTCAGAGTCTTGAATGGAGTTGTCCGTATCTGATCTTGAGCTAGATTGCCCGTAACCTATCTCCTCTTCTTTTATGTCAATCGAATCTTCATCCATAGATTGTGCATCAGTTGGAAAGTCTTCTGGAATGAACTCATCTTCTGGTTCTTCCTTCACTTGAATTTGAATATGGTCGAATGTAGAATCCACACCTTCGGATGACATGGACGATATGGCCATGACTGATCCACTCATTCTGCTCTTCTCATGTGCCTGCAAATAATCAACATTTCTTTTGTAAACATTGCATTGCATTGATGGAAGTTCAAATTCCAAATAATTAATTAGTCCAAGTAATGAAAATAAACATGAGACTAATCAGTTTACAATTATAATGAAATACTAATTGGTGGCTCATAAGTTCTACAATAATATCAAATGGGACTGTGACTGCCAACTGCGTGAAATGTTCTATTTAAAACGGGAACGTCTATACATATAATTTGACCCCATGAACTAAAAGTATTATTCTACTGTCTGTCACTTATCAAAGTTTATTATTCCACAAACTAGATGTACAGGGTTCGATCGTTTAGACTGTTCAGACTAACAACGTTCTCTTACATGGAAATAATTATCATCCCTTACCTGTTCATTTTGACGTTCGAGACATACACAATTATTTTCTCTCTCTTCCTTTTTCTCAAGTTCCTCTGTTAGTTCAATTATTTTTAATTTCAGAGATTTAATTTCCTCGTCGTCATTTTCAATCGTCTCCTTTGCCTCAAGTTCCTGTGTGAGTTCAACTATTCTTATATTTAAAAGATTTTTAATTTCCTCGTCATCATTTCCAATCTTCTCCTTTGTCTCAAGTTCCACAATTTTCAATTTGAGATTTTTATTTTCTTCTTCAAGGGCTTGAAATGTTTTGAAAAAATCTTCAGAGCATTGAGACAACCTGCTCTTCAATTGATCGACCATTATTGACGTGGGATCCATTCTAATTAGTTGACTATCAATCAATACACTCATTCACTCCTTTCATTTGAAGTTAGCAGTTCAGAATTAAATGTTTTATTAAAAGTTCAACAATTTATTACTGAAGTGAGTTGAAAGTTGAAAGAATGAAATAAAACGTAATGTTGTTTTTCGTCACTTTTGTATAAGGGCGCTTAATGTATGGGCAGAAGATTCGAGATACTGAGATTTGGGTTAGGAATCTCAAATTCCCCACAGGGATAATAAATTGTTTTCAACTTGTACAGTATACAGTACACACTTGAGCACTTGACAAAATGACAATCCGACACATGGACAAGACTTGGTTGATTCGTGATTCCCTTACATTCCAACTATTTCAAACTGTTCATCAAATTTTTAATTAACAACTTTGTTCGTCCCTACTACTACTACTCATATTCTGGGCCCATGGACACGATCCACCCTTTACTCTGGAATATTTGAAATATTTTCTCCTGGGTTAAAATAAAGTAATACAACATTTTGCAAGTGTAACACAAAGGAACAACGTGTTTTTAACCTTTCGTCTTTAGGAAAATGTAATGTTTGAGTGGTAAGCGCAAATAGCGCAATGAGTGAATGAGTCATGAAATGAGTTGTGATCTGAAAACATCAACCGACCTCCCAATAATCCCAATTGTCCCACTTTAGTACTAGTAAACGTGCCCGTCGCGAAAATTTCGCGATATATAGCGAAATGGTAAGGGCTGCATCATAGTAGAAATGTCATATGAGTACTCGTCGACTCTCGACTGTATCGAATTTCATCTCTGGGATAAAATTATTAAAATGAAAAAAAAATAATGTTGGAATGAAAACAAAACGTGGAACGGTTTCTGTACGTTCCTGGCTGGTATCAGAGTCTTGGAACGGAAGTATGGATTATGGATAACAGGATAGCGGCAACGGTAGCTGAATAATTTCATTCTTGTGATTTTGTTGCTATGAAGAAGGAAGGATGTAATTCATGTAATGCGAGGAAAGCAAAGAAGTCAACCGGGATTCTGGGATTCGAAGAAACCAGAAACGAGTATTCGTTGAGATTTCCTTGGTTGTGTTTGTGTGGCAAACTTTCCGTACTTTGAATTCTTTCAGTCAGTCCTCAGATTTCTTCTTGTTCTGGTCTTAAAATCAAAATCATCAGTCGTCACAGTCGTCAGTGCGAGTGCAGTGTTGTCAACAGCGTAGCGTCAGACTATTCAGTGATAAAGTGATTCATTTTATCCATAATTAATTGTACGGAGCCATGGATTTTCCAATCACACCAATCCCAAATGAGGTAAATTATAATGAGCAAATGTCATCTTATGATCTTAACTCTTGACAAATCCAAATAAAATATTTAAATAATATACTTTTGTTTTAAGATTGAATCTTTATTTATATTTATTTTCAAGGTGAAAGTTTAATTGGTGTTTCATTAAATATTAATAATATTTAATTATTGCTCTTGCTCTTGTTAGTTAATTAGCTGATTTAATAATTTATAATCTCCAAATTTTCTCTCTTTTGAATCTTTAGATCATTACGGAAATCATGTCAAAGCTCGGGAAAAATGATTTGCTGAATTGCCGACTCGTGAGTCAATCATGGAATGAACTGTCTTTGAAAATCTTAAGAAATCCACAATATGGCCATGAACATGAACTAACTCAAGACAACATTGAGAAATTCCTTGAATTTTTCAAAGAGAGAAATGGAGAGTGGGTATTACCATTTCATCTCAACTTTGAACGTGATGAGGAAAATGAGGAGGAGGAGACTGTTGACTATCATCACATCTCCAAGTACATTCAACAACTGCAAAGAGTATTTGGGGAGTCATGTGTAGGTGGGTTGACCTTGACTCACGACGACAATTCATCAATGGAAGCTGTGGAAGAACTCATCTCCATTCTCACCCTCATTGCTCCTTCCCTCACTCGTTTGGATCTCTCTGAATTTAATGTAACTTATCGTGGAGGAGAAGAGAAAATGTTGGTTGAAGATATGCTTGGAGAGACTCAACTCAATTTTCCAAATCTGTCTAAACTCAAATCATGTCCAGCACCAGTTCTTTTGAAACGAAATCATTCGAAACAAGATGAGGAGAATAATAAGATTCACGCATTACTCATTGAAAAGTCCAAGAATTTGAAAGACCTGGAAGTGCTTAGTCCATATGGTATACTGCCAATAGAACAAATTGGGAATTTGAGAAAACTGAAAATTTCAGAGGAGTTGCATGACCTTGTTAGTATCTTGGAGTCAATCCGGATTTGTCCCACACCTGTCCTCAAAGACCTGTCTTTGTTTTGTTCATCCAGATTAAGTGTGCTAGATTATCAGAGTCTGTATGATTTCTTGTCTTCGTTCTCAACTTCACTCCAGAGATTGTCCGTCATATTCGAAGAAATTCCGACGAATTCATTCCCAAGACTCAGTCAATTGAAATATCTTAGCATCCAGGTCAAACACCCAAGGCCCACCAGAGCCAGAATTCATGCTGATCCGGAGAAACTGAATTTGAATTCTGAAGCATTTCCGGTCTTAGAATCCATGGATATTTCGGCAAATGTCTATCTTGAGTCCGCAGAGGCTGAATCTGGGAGTACAAAAGGTAACCATGTCACAGAAATGATACTACACAAAGTACTTAGATAGATAAAGCCACCGTGTCATAATCGGCTGATTTGTCTGCATGTTGTAACCCTTTGACCCTTTCTAATTTTTTCCTTTAGATGACTGGAATTTGCGAACCGTGAAGAATCTTCGTATCACAGTGATGAATTCTTCATTCAATCCTAATGCATGGGACATGAACAGAGTTGATTATTTCCAAGATCTAGACAATCCAAATCCAGACCCTCCAATTTCAAGACCATCGGCGAAGGATTATGTGAATCAACTCCAAAAATTATTCCCGAACATTACCTCACTTAACCTTGTGAACGAGAGTGATGAAGATGGAGATGCAGATGAAGGCAATGAAGAAGATTTGAATGAATTGTTGACTGCATTCATTCAATCAGATGGAGCTCCAATGATTAAGGAATTGGAAATACAAGACTATGAGAAAAATTACTTGGGTCACATTTTGTATGGATTGAATCCGGATCGCGAACCACGTGTTATTATTGAGAATGTGAGGTTGGAGAAGGAATTTCTCCAGTCAATCAAAAAAGCCCTTCAAGGTTTCTCTGGTGGGAGTGACTTCAGGGTAGACAAACAAATGGAAACCAGAGATGGAGTTGAGAATAGTGTAATCACGTGCAAGGCTCCAATCATGCATCTTAAAATGACTGGTGGGGAAATTAACCCAAGTAAATCAATATTAACATTCTAAGTTTGTTTATTAATTTTTGGCCAAATTTTTGGGATAGGTCTTGAGAAAATTCGTATGAGTTTGTTGAAGAAACTCCAACCCAAGTCTAGACAATGGGGGAATGAACAGGAGTCGAGTCAGGTTTGCTCAAAATTAATTTTTGAACAGAATTACAGTCTGAAAGTCTTGCTCAAGTTGACATTATTATTATTATTTTATTTTGCAGAAGGATTTATTTTTAATGAGTCTTCCCAAGCACTTCCCACTCCTCAGACAAATTGATATTTCTCAACGAATGTTTGGCGATGACATGGACTTCTGCAAACAACAAATTGTGAATGTCCAGGACAAATTTCCGGATTTAATTATCAACACAACACTTTAATTGATTATACTCGTTCATTCCAAACTACGGAGGATAACTCGTTCTTGATGGTTTAAGATTCTATCCCATATTTTATATTTACTTATACAGTTTACTTGTTAGTGTTAATTTTGTAGTACGACTTGGACTTATTGCTGATATATAAAATATTTGAGATGAATGCAGGAAAAAGTACAGAATCCCTTAATTCAGAGAGTAATTCGTACATGTTCCTCACCTTTTCTTACGGAATAATTTATGTGAACCTAATCGTTACCAATTTTGTAATTTTATTTGGAGAAATGACCTCTAATAAATTTGGATATTCCTACACACTCAACATATGTAGAGTATGAAAGTATGATTACTTCGATCAATAGAAATATGCGTGTCACGTACAAATTCTCCAGACATAGTCCAAATATTGGCTGACCGAAGGGTAAAGTACCCAGCCCAAAAAGTGGGGTCATGGTCAAACGAGGAAAAAATTGAATTAGTACTATGGGAGATTTTTCCTTGGTTGTATTTTGAATGAGAAAAAGACTGGCAAACTTTCCATCCTTTGAATTCTTTCACTTCAGCTCAGACATCCCGGATTTCTTCCGGTGTTAATATTAACATCAAAATTAAATGTGATTGAGTATAGGTATATAAACAAATTCAAATATTCAGAATATTACTATATTGAACAGAGTCATGGATTTCCCAATTCCATCGATCCCAAATGAGGTAAATTATAACTAGTCAGTGTTCATAACTTGTACTTGTACAAACAAATCAAATTCATTATTACAAAAAAATTATTTACTAAATGAAAATACTCTGATTATGTTTGGCCCGAGTATTATTGCGCAATTTTCTGTGAAACTTTAATTTGCGTTTCACTAAAAATTGTGGCTCTTGGCTCTTACTTAGTTTTAGGTAATATAATAGTTGATAGTTGATTTAATCCTATAATCTTCCGATTTCTTTTTTTGAATCAATAGATCATTACGGAAATCTTGTCAAATCTCGGGAAAAATGATTTGCTGAAGTGCCGACTCGTGAGTCAATCATGGAATGAACTGTCTTTGAAAATTTTAAGAAATCCGAAATATGGCCATGAACATGAACTAACACAAGACAACATTGATAAAGTCCTTGAATTTATCAAACAGAGAAATGACGA
>JAQIXO010002105.1:0-10579 GCA_034700305.1 Protaphorura armata | reverse complement strand
AATGAGATGATTATCAAGAAGGGAGTTCCACCAAGCGCGGAAGTAGCATCAGCCTCATAATCACAAGTCTGATCGTCAATAGTGCCTGCCGTAGAACCCCGTGTAGTCGTCCTAGGTGTTGTAGTAGTGGTAGGACGTTTCATTGTTGTAGGTACAGGAGTTGTAGTAATTAAAGTTGTTGTATTGAAATTGCATTGGTCAGTGTTACAGTAACAAGATTTAGGATCAGGAGTTCCACTTCCGGTACATGTACCGGGCACTTTTGTTGGTGTTTCAATTTCACAACCACGTTGAAGGACAGTGCCAACTGTAATAAATAGAAAAAAATATCAGTGTCAGATAAATCGTTGAGCTAATACGCCGTGTTGTATATTTGATCCAGTCGGACTAATACTATATTTATTATTTTGATTTCTTACGTGGCAATTCGGTGTAATAACAAATCGTTTGGCCACTCTTACAAGGTTTAAGTTCAGGTTTATCACAAGGGGTACTGCCCCCGGATGGAGTGCACATGTAGCACATCAGAGCTACAGAAAAATTTAATAGTATTAATAATGCCAATATAAAAGAAAGTCCGGAATTACAGGAGTGATAGGACCACCAAAGCCGTTGAAGAGTGAAACATTACTTACCACTCACGCCACCTGGTGGAATGATGTACGCCAAAGCCAAAAACAAGAAAACTGCCAACGGAAATTTCAAAGTCTTCGCCATCGTTCGCTTTGTTTCTGAGTCAAGAAATCCGTCTCTCTCACTGGGCCTTTGGCTTAATCTTAACTACAACTGTATTTTGTAATTGTAAATTGCTTGAAACAACTGTCAACTTGACTCTCAACTGTCTCAGCTTATTAAAAAGATTACGGGAATACGCTAAATGTACACAAAAAATTATGTATAATTCCTCGCAGATTTAATTCTTCGTACTTCCTTGCAGATAAATTGCAATATGTGGTGCTAACTTGTTGACAATTAATTTATGCACAGGGCATCAGGTGTCTGAGTTGTCAAGGCAATGTCAAGGCATGTCTTGTCATGTACCAGAAACGGTGTCGAATGAACATAGAACCTTCCGCCTTTCGTTGAGTTCGGTTTTCAAGCCGATAAGGTTACCTACTGGTTCCCCATAGGAAAACACCACTAGTATAGTGCAGTGGTAGAAAAGGAAAATGCCCCGCAGTTAGATATGATGGACGTACGTATCCACAATTTTCAATGTCCACGTTGTTCACAGGGTAATGCAATTAAATCCATTTGAGCAAGAATTTTCTTGATAATATAAGTTGTTTTTTTTAACGTGGGTTGAAATTCTTGACCTTAACAAACAAACAAACTAAATTCATTGAAGTCAATTCGGAGGAAATCAATACTACTGAGCACATCAACAATTCATCTCATGTCTTTTCAAATTTTATTTATCAGTCCAGCGGTTATCCCGCCTAGTTCTTTTAGTTTGTAATAGGTCCAGTGAACCAGTATTTAAAAACGTATTACTCGATCTCGTAGGTTCTAACTAAGTGAAGCAAAGCGTTTCTTAAATGTTGCCGAAAGACGACGAAGAAATGAAGAGGATGGAGCCAAATGAGATTATGGAAATGGGAGGTTGAAGAATTCCAACTGAAGCCGTTGTTGAATTGAAATTGCAGAGGTCAGTGTGACAGAAACATTCTTTAGGATCAGCACCACTTCCAGATCCGGAGCATGTACCAGGCTTTTGTTTTGAAGATCCAACTTCACAACATCGATCAATGACAGTACCAACTGTAATGATTAGAAACATGTGTCACTATTAATTAATATTACAATCATGGAGGTATGCTATATTGTATATAGGATTCTGTCGTATTGACACTGAAATTCCACGCTGTCCTACAGCCTTAGTCAGGTTATCTTACCAGGTAGTTCGGTGACATGACAAATGGTCTCATCTGGTTTACAATCTTCCATTTGAAGTTTATTGCAAGAGGCAATATCCCCACAATCATAGCATTTCAGACCTACACAAAAAATTCAAAAATAGTAAGAATCGCAATAGAACATAAAATCAGGAATTACGACTTTACAATGGAAATAATTTTACATTCTACTTTTCGACAACTCCACGTAATGTACGTAGGATCTGTAAAGAAATCGTACTTAGCTTGGTCAGGTTCACGAACACCTACGATGAGGATGAGATAAAAATTACTTACCGCTCACACCATCTGGTGGAATGATGTAGGCCAACGCCAAAAACAAGAAAATTGTCAACGGAAATTTCAGAGTCTTCGCCATCGTTCGTTTTTTTCTCAGTCAAAGAAAAAATCCGTCAATCTCACTGGGTGTTTGGCCAAATCTTAGCTATTACTGTAATTTGTAGTTGTAAATGAATGGAATCTAGTTGACTCTCAAGCTCTTCCTCTTTATTGTTACGAGATAAATTACGATGTGGGAATTAAGTCCTTGGCACCGATCGTTCTGGTTTGCTGGCAATTAGAATTGAAACAAATAAAACAATGACTGAAGTTTTCAAGTTGTCAAGACAATAATCGTCAATGCAGTGCAGTGATCAGATATTGACCGAAAGCAAGGTTATCATTACACCTACTGTCCACCACTGCACTGACACAGCGACTCCCATATGTAAATAGTGACAACTTGTCGAATAATAACATGCCTTTAGCTCGAAACATTTAATTCTTAACTTACATGAAAGCTTTAACTAATGCATGGACAGGTAATATATGAAAGAGGCATTTGAGGCACCCTCGGATTAGAAGTGTCGTAATGATGGTCTTAAATGTGTACATGAATATAGGAAGAATAAAAAACCACCGTCGAATTTAGAATTTCCAAATTGGATTTTGCTAGGAATTTACTTCATTGGAAATATTGTTTGTCCTGGACTTGACTCGGGTCTTGATGGACAAAGGTAGGATTAACAATTAATTATTGGGTAGTAATCGCTGAACTATGACAGGACAGGACACCTTGATGAGAAGAATACTTGCAAATGAGACTACCAATACTTGAGCCCAGGACCACTCATTCGTTGACGCAGAATCAGATGCTTTGGTTGGTTCATCACTGTCAGTTGAACCTTTGCCGCCATTACCACCACGACCACCTCCTGGTCCGCCTGGACCACCAGCGCCACCTCCAGATCCGCCTGGGCCACCAGCGCCACCACTAGATCCGCCTGGACTACCGGCACTACCTCCAGATCCACCTGGACCACCAGCGCCACCTCCAATACCTCCAGACCCACCGGGACCACCAGCGCCTCCACCTCGTCCACCACCACCACCACCACCAGATCTTCCAGCGCCGCCTCCGGATCGGCCATTTCCACCAGGCGCACCGGGTGCTCCAGCGCGTCCATCACTACCACCACGAGTTCCAGATATTTTATCATCTGTACCACACTTGTGAGTGGGACAGTAGGATGTGCTTGTAATATGAGGGCTATTGGGAATCCCGTCCGTCATCTTAGACCCCAATGCTTCTTCGCAACAATGCTCATGAACTTCTCCATCTTTAATTTATAGAAATAATTAGTGCACTGTATTATTTGAATTGCATTTTATATATTAAAAGCATCCTTACTCATTCGGAAAGAGAAGGAACAAATAGTTTCACCCCCGGGTTCACAATCTTTAGTCCAAGGTGTATTGAATTGAGGATCTGTTGGATTTCCAATGCACACAAAGAGAGTTAGTTAGGCAGTAAAAATAAATATACAGTACATAGGTATCTGGTTGGCTCAGAATGTAAGACAGTCAATGAAAATTTTAGCTGCTACGGAGTACATACGGTTTCATCGTCTCAATTTTCGATATTTACCACTCACAGTCACCCAGTGGAAGGAGGTTGGCTAAAATCAAAGTCACGAACACGGAAAGATTTAATTTCAAAGCCTTGATAGCCATCACGGGTCACGGACTCTCGGACCGGCCGTCTCGCAGGAATATGTACAAATAGATTTCAAGAAATGGTTTAAAATGCCACCAGATGGGATAAAATTATGAAGGAATATTTGTTAATAAAATTAATGCAAATATTAATCGTATTAAAATTAGTTCGTGATGTTCACACAGCTGTGCTTGGGAAAATTCGTCCACCATTCCAAGGGTCTGAAGTTTATTATTTTAATCCGCATAACAAATCTGCATGTGACGAACAGAGTTGTCACGTTAGCGGATAATGCGGAAGGCTTTCCAATGCTCTACTTTGTGATCGTTCGTGAAATCTCTAGAGTAGAATATGCTCAAAAATTTACACATGCACACACATCTACTTTTACAAGCATAATGTGTATTTTTGACCAAGGGAATAGGGAATACCCTTGAAAATTATTAAGTGCTAGATATACCAGTCCACGGATCACCAGCGTAGTTTCTCAAATCTTTTATTTAAGGTTCTTTGTCGGTGGAGTGAACCAAATAATCATGGTGTTAAGTTGCATATACTTTAGTATCGTGAATTTTAGATGAAGGAGAAGGAGTCGTCCGAGTTTCTCATGTAATTGTCGTCGAAGACGCCAAAATGAAGAAGACGGACGCAAATGAGACGATCAAAAATGGAGTTCGACCATGCGCAGAAGTTGAACCAGCCTTACAAGTTGTTTCCTCAGGAGAAGTAGTTGTTTCCTTAGGAGTAGTAGTTGTTGTCGTTGTAGCTGTTGCTTCATTTAGATTGCAGAAGTCTGAGTTGCAGTAACATTCTTTCGGATCAGTGCCTCTTCCAGTTCCGGAGCACGTACCAGGCATTTTTGTTAGTGATGATTGTTCACAACAACGATCAATGACTGTACCAACTGTAATAATTACAAAACATAGTGTCACTATTAATTAATAGTACAATCATGGAGGTATGCTATATTGTATATTGGATTCTGTCGTATTGGCACTGAAATTGCACGCTGTCCTACAGCCTTTAAATTATGTACCATTAATAATTAGGATATCTTACGAGGTAGTTCGGTGACATGACAAATGGTCTCATCTGGTTTACAATCTTCAATTTTAGGTTTATTGCAGGAGGCGATATCCTCGCAATCATAGCATCTCAGAGCTACACAAAAATTCACAAATATTAAAAATCCGAATAAAAATTCATATTCTGCCAATAATTTTACATTCTACTTTTCGACAACTCCACGAAATGTATACACCTGAAAAGAAATCGTATTTATATGGCTTTGTCAGGATCAATAACACCAGTGAATAGTTAAATAGTATACTTACCGCTCACACCATCTGATGGAATGATGTAGGCCAACGCCAAAAACAAGAAAATTGTCAACGGAAATTTCAGAGTCTTCGCCATCGTTCGCTTTGTGTGTCACTCAAGAAATCCGTCACTCTCACTGGATCTTTGGCCAAATCTTAACTATCACTGCAATTTGTTATTGTTGATGACTGGAAACAAAAGAGTTGACTCTCAACTTATTAAAATGATTACCAAAAAACGCTGGAGGCTGACAAGAAATTACTTCCAGGAAATACATCCATCACTCAAAATCTCTGTTTTAAATGTAATAACAAATCTGCAATTGTCGAACTAATACGTTGCGTTGTCACGTCAGTGGTTACTGAAAACATTACTACATTTTCAACTCGCTTATTTTTTTTCGTTCGTAAAATCTCGAAATAGAATAGTCTGTGCTTTGCTTGTCTATTTGCTTCGAAGAGTCTTTTTCTAGGAGACGCTTTCTGTGTTTCTGTCTATGTGCGGGTGCTGCATTGCTGCATAAGAGAAACGTACTAAGTGTACTCCACAAAAATGCTGATTTTTAACGAGGGCAACATTCTTGCGAATTATCGAGTGTAATCTGGCTCGATAGTCAAACAAATAATTTGGAACACATCAAGAATTCATGTCATGTCGATTTTTTATTCATCAGTCTACGGATCATCCGGCAGAGTATGCACAATTTTTAAAAGTTATTTATCCGAGGAGTGAATCAAAGTCCTAATTTGGTCAATTAATTTGGTATCATAAATGGTTTACCGTATCGTATCTTGTAAGTTTAAATGAAGTAGAAAGAGTCATCCAAGTTCCTTAATTATTGTCAAAGAACGACGCCGAAATGATGAGGATGGACACAAATGAGATGATTAAGAAAGAAGGTCGAACATGCGCAGAAGTTGAAACATTTTCATAATCACAAATCTCCTCCGTAGTAGCATTAGAAGAATTGTGAGGTGTTGTGAAGTCGGTAGGCTCAGTTCCAGGTTCACGAGTTGTCCTTAAGGTAGCAGTTGTTGAATCGAGATTGCAGAGGTCAAAGTTACAGAAACATGATTTAGGGTCACTGCCATTTCCAGATCCGGAGCATGTATTCGGCACTTTTGATGGAGTTTCAATTTCACAACCACGATGAGTGATACTACCACCTGTAATAATTAAAAAAAAAATAGTGTCACAATAAGTACATGAAATATTAATTAATACAAACCACAGCCAATGCGTTCATCTCCATCTTGTGAATAAGCAAATAATTGTTAAGCTTAAATTACTTAATCCTGAGTACCGACTACTTTAACTTTAACTACTATACGAGGACCGACTGACACCTTAAATACAGTCATTTTTACTATTTCTATTCCTTACCCATTTCGTTGTAATGGCAAATAGTCTCTCCTTTTTTTGGGTTGCAAGTTTCAGTACCAGGACTATCGCAAGGTCTACTGTTCCCGCCTGGATCGCAAAAATAGCACATCAGAGCTACAGAAAAATTCAAAAAGTTGAGATAAAAATCCCAGTATAAAAGAAATTCGCGAATTACGTGGAAAATAACTTTGTTCGAGTGAAAACATTTTGTATGGTCTTGAATCACTAATACTGAATAACAGTTAAATATTTCTTACCGCTCACGCCCTCTGGTGGAATGATGCAAGCCAAAGCCAAAAACAAGAAAACTGCCAACGGAAATTTCAGAGTCTTCGCCATCGTTCACTTTGTTTCTGAGTCAAGAAATCCGTCACTCTCACTCGGCCTTTGGCTAAATCTTAACTCTAACTGTAATTTGTAATTGCAAATTACTAGAAACAAGTTGACGCTTAACTTATTAAAAAAAATTATCGAAAAAGAGAGAGGTATACAAAAATTACATTTAACCGTAGAAGAGGACTAATTCCTCATAGTACTTGCTACGAAATAAATTACGTATAAAAATTTAATCCTACACGCGGACCTCAATTTTTGTTGACAATTAATTGAGACACACACGGCCTCGATTTGAAGGTTGTCAAGACAATTTATTGTCGATACGGTGGCCTGACATTGACCAAAGCGAGGTCAGAATGGAACGGTTTCCATGGGCAAGAAGTTCGTGAACGAGAAACAGAAAAAATAAATCAGTCAATAAGGTTTTGGAAAAAAACCCATCACTTATCGCTTACTTTAATACAAACCTTAGCGAAAAGTGAGCCAAGTAATGAATTAAGTATAAAGTATTGAACTCGATCATATTTGCCAGAAGAATTCACCTCAACATGGCGGTCGACGTAAAGGATCAACTTGTCCTATTAGTCATTGTGTTCATTTCGCCAACGACGTTAATTGCATTCATGATTCTTTCACAAGTAAGTAAAATAGTTAACTATGTAATACTTTGGCCTCTGGCGTGACAATAGGTTGGCTATCAATTCGGAGTTTAAAGTCCAAACTAATTCCTTTGTGTGTTTGTATTGTAGGTTGCAGCTACAGAGTTTCGTGATAGTCTTCGCCATGTTGAACCATGCACTCATGTAGACATTGAGGATCACATCTATTGGTCTCGACTTGTGTTGACCTCTCCCATGGTTTATATTTTCTTACTTATCATTGATGGAGTACTCATTTTCTTTGACAAGCAAATGAAGGCTGCGGTGAGCATTTCTTCTTACATTTTTTGCCAGTAATTATCAAATCCGATTAACAACAGGACTCGATTTTTTGTTCTCTCCTATGTACCTTCCAAACAATTTTACTATTTTTATTTAAATTGTAATAATTTGTGCATTACAGGTGACAGGATGTTATTGGTATTGCAAAGTCTTGGCCGCCATTGTATTCTACGTCCCTCTTGTTGTACTTTCAATTTTTCTATTTGATGCATTCATTGAAGCAATCGTGATTGGGTCACCTTCCTCAGACTATTCTAGCATCGTGAATCCCACAAGAGCCTCGGTAACCAACCTATAAAAATGGGTGCATTTTAACACTGATTTGGATAAATTACTTTGAAAATGTTATAATACAAATTATTGGTTTTTGTATCCTTATAGACTTATTGTTGTGGGACGAAAAGATACTTGGATGGACTTATTCCAAATGCAACGTATTACCCGAAAGATGGACTCTCCAATTATCCATTTGTAAGTTGCACATTATAATAAAATATTGGCCTGTTTAATTCTAACAAAACTGTAGAGCACATTGTGGGCGATATTTTAAGCATATAGGAAAATAGTTTATAGAATAAGAACCAGTTTGAAAATTGTACTAATTGATTTCAGGGTTCTGAGTTATCCCCAAATGATCCTTCTTGTGTGGTTGCAAAGCCTTGCTGCTGTTATGATGTGAAGAGAATTCTGGCTTACTTCAAGTTGATTGACTTTTGTTTCTATTACACAACCGCCAGAGTGCTGGTTTTCATCATTACTGTTATATTCAAATTATGCACAGCCAAGTAAGTCAATAAATTGAGCGTTCGTCGGAATTCGCAACGCCGTTCGAGCACATGTATTAATGTAACTACTTTTTAAACTATTTACCAGATGCGACGAGGAAGACGAAAAACTCATGACTCAAAAATTCACGGTCACAGAACACGATTCTTTGACAATTCAAGGCTACAAAATTGAAACTTGGGCAGGACTAACCTTACAAGCTATGGATGTTGAGTCGGACTCACCTTTCGTGACATTCTCATTCAAAGTGAAAAGCTGTACTGAGGACACTGGTACTAATGTACTCCGAACTTCAACAGATGGAACCTACTTGATCATTGTTAAAACTGTGGTAGGGGACACACCCAAGTACAACGGGATTGCCTTCATTAGTTCAAATGCTACGACCAATAATTTGTCTGATGTTATCATAGGACGTTCTCCGGATAATGTAATCGTTAAAATCTCAATTTTGGCGAGTGAAATTAATGATAACACAGTTGGCAATTTCAAGAGGTACGTTTTCAGTATTCAAGATGTTATCAATTTTTATACAATGTTAAAATTCAACGTCCAGCCTTTTCATGACGAATGTCAATTAATCTGTGTTAATTAAATTTTGCCTTTCCACGCAGGATTGACGGGGACGTTAATTCCATTGAAGTGAAGTCAACTCGATTGTATCCCAGATTGGAATGCTCCGTTGAAGAGGTAAACCCACGTCCAATGGGCGTAAGCAACAAAACTGGATTGGTCAGTGTGAACATGTCAATCCATGACTATTCGAATGAGGACAAAGTGAGAACCTTCCTATTCACTAATGGTGGTGTTGGACTCATTGTTGTCCGAGACGGTGTTTGTCGTGGAATCGTCTTAATGATCGCACAATCGTCGGAGTCTCGGTCTCAACGCAAAGACGTAGTTTTAACTCCACTAAAAGAGGGTGAAGAGGCTTTCGCAATTCTCAACATCTCTAATGAAAATTCATAGAAATTAATATGAATTTTCTCCCGAACTTTGTATTCTGCAAATATGTAAATGCATAATAAAAATTTACACTTTGGAGAGAAATATGCTCCTCAAATTCTGTCATTTAGAAAAGTCGAGTTTCTCTGTATACTTTTTGAATTGCGTTCGAAATACACAATACTTACAAAGGAATGCAAAGAACTGATCACGAGGACCTTGACCTGACATTTTTTTGGATGCCCTTGAATCCTCTGAGCGTGAGTGGGATTTGGACAATATTTTCGTGTCAATGTGAAAACAGCTCCAAATGCATTTTTTTTCAATTTTTCGAAATGCAAAGAGGGAAAAAGATCATTGTGATTTAACACGTGAAAAGTCGGCACCTGAGTAAAACATGTCGGGACAAGGTCATCATGGTCGCGTCGTAGCATTTCCTTGTTAACATTATTGTCGGTTACTATTGGGCTTGTGAGATTTTCCGTAGAGCATTTATATACTTCTTATATAAGAATCACTTATCAACCACGTTCAAAAATTATTGTCTAGAAATAGAACCGTTTCCATGGATTAGAGCTGCGTCAACCAAACTCATAAATAAATCAGTCAATAAGTTTTTGAGAAATATACTCTCTCGTTACAACTTTAAATATTACCCCATTGCAGAAAGTGTGTCAAATAATAATAAATTAAGTATAGAGTATTACATTCATTCGTATTTGTAAGAAGAATTCGCCTTATCATGGCGTTCGACGTAAAGAACTTTATTGTCCAATTAGTCATTGGGATCATTTCGCCGCTGACGTACATGGCATTCATTATTCTTTCATTTGTAAGTAAAATAAAGTAGTTTTAATCCCTGTTGGATTCTTATTTACTTGCACATACACTGCGGTGACGCTTTTGAGTGAACACGAGCCACCGTGTTAATAGTTAATATCAATTCTGGTTTAAATGTCCAAATTAATTCCTTTGTG
>JAQIXO010002104.1:0-10582 GCA_034700305.1 Protaphorura armata | reverse complement strand
AGAAGATGCTTATTCAAATTACTTTGATTCGACAGCATTTTACCGCATGTATCACACTTTTTTGGTTGCCGGTATGGTTTAACATTTTTAGGGATCTTTCCAGAAATGATGGGTATCTTCGGTTTTGACAACATTTTGTTCGATTTTGATTTTGGAAACGGAGGAGGCGCACCAGGTGCAGGTAGCCTAATTCTTGTGGAACTGGTTTCATCTTTCACTTCATCTGTTAAGTTTGTGTTTGTCTGTTCATTATTGGGAAGTGTTTGATGTTTTGATGCTACATGTCTACCAAAACTAATTTTGTGAATGAATATTTGGTCACAGAAAGGACACTTGAGACTTTTTTTATCACTGTGATCCGTCTTCATGTGAGCACGCATAAGATCTCTGTTTCGACATGCAAAATCACAAATCGTACACTTGTGTTTTGCGTCATCGTGATGGTTACGAACACGGTGCTGCCGATTCTTGTGACTGGAAAGCAATTTCCCACACTCATCAGATTTTTTCGGTTGGCGACTTAGTTTAGCTCTTGAGATCCTTCGAGAAAAGATATATCTCTTAGTCCTCCGGATTTTCTTGATTCTGGCGGAGGGAGACATAGACAACCTTTTCCTCACGTGTGATTGACGGTGGGCTGTGAGTTGAAGTTGATTATTAAAATCGTATTTGCAAATTCCACAAGTGAATTTCTTGACTTTGGAACCTAAATAAATTATGACATCAAATTGTGACTTCTGGTACGATTACAATTTGTGGTGAAAACAATTGACATGATAAAAGATAATTTTACCTATCTTCACGTTTAAGGGTTTTCCCTTAATATGTTTAGGGACCGTGGTGCGTAGAAAATGCCTTCGCACAATTGTTTGGGATGTAGAGGCATTCACGGAATTATTTGGCACATGGTTCAATCTCGGTTCTTGGAGAGAGTCACCTGTCTTCAAATCTTCAATCGATTCACTAGTTATAACATTAAACATGGAATGTTAATGATTACAGTTTAAGTTTAAGTCTTTACACCAGGATAAACACGTACCGTTTTATGTTATTCATTTCCATTGAAGATCCTTTTCCTTGAACTTCAGACGTGAATGTCGTATCAGCAATGAGTGGATTCTCGACATTGTTGTGGTTTGTGACATTCGATGAAATCAAAGCAAAACTATATACATTTAAAATTACATGCATGTTATATAGTTGGAAAGATGAAAATGTAATCCAAATCCGAATATTAAAAAGAACTAACCATTGTTGATGTGGAACGGCAGTTACAGAGGCTCGTGGAAAGAGCTGAAATTGTTGCAAGAATGCCATCTTACTGGTCCCCTGTAGACGAGCGCAGTTTACATTCTCTTCAGGATTAGAATTTTCAGTTGTAGAGGTCGAGGTCACCAGAGTAGGATTCGGATTCTCAACATTAAGGTCAGTGTTTTGATATGTAGACGTTGAGGTCAAGAGTGTAGGATTCGGATTCTCAACATTAAGGTCAGTGTTTGGAGTTGTAGACGTTGAGGTCCCCAGATTAAGATTCGGATTCTCAGCATTAAGGTCAGTGTTTTGAGTTGTAGACGTTGAGGTCAAGAGTGTAGGATTCGGATTCTCAACATTAAGGTCAGTGTTTGGAGTTGTAGACGTTGAGGTCCCCAGATTAAGATTCGGATTCTCAGCATTAAGGTCAGTGTTTTGAGTTGTAGACATTGAGGTCACCAGATTAAGATTCGGATTCTCAGCATTAAGGTCAGTGTTTTGAGTTGTAGACATTGAGGTCACCAGATTAGGATTCGGATTCTCAGCATTAAGGTCAGTGTTTTGAGTTGTAGACATTGAGGTCACCAGATTAAGATTCGGATTCTCAGCATTAAGGCCAGTGTTTTGAGTTGTAGATGTTGAGATCCGGAGTGCAGGAATTGCCACGTTTTCCATAATCCGAACACGTTTTCTAGCCTGTGATCGTATTTTCCCCAACATCGATTGAATTGAATTCGCCTTCAGTTCTAAACAATAGAAAATGAAATAGGCCGTTAAAATAAAAAAACATTTTGTAAAATTGGTATAATTTTGTAAAAAATTTAAATAACTTTTTTACCTCTAACAATTTTAGTCCTCAGTCCTTCTGATGGAATTCTTGAATTTAAATTCGTTGAATTTTCTTTCATTAGTAATTCAATCATGTATTTCTCATCCGATACATTTCTCTCCAATTTCTCCAGTTCATCCAGCATATTTGCAATACTAGTGATTCTGTTCGTACAACCTGGACAGTACCTGATTTCACTGGATTTCTGGACTTCATCTCCCAAAACATGAGGGAGGTCCAGAATTTGACAGAGTAGGAAAGAATTTTCTTGGCTGGGGTTTCCGGCAGTCGTCCGTTTCCCCCGAATTTCACCAGTGCACACAAAACACGTCTTGCTGATCATGATTGTTCTGTTATTCACTCATTAATTAACATTACTGTAAAAACAAATAATTACCGGCCAAAAAATTAATTTCAGTTTGAGCAAAAAAAATCATGAGTTGAAAATAAAGTTTTTGATTCACGCGCTAGCGCGTCTAAAAATGTAAGAGTCAAGTGCACAATTCACAACACAGGGCGGCAAAAGAACAGTGCGGGGCTATGAGCCACGGAAGCACAATTTTTTTTAATTGTTGTGCTTGTCTCGAATTTGGAATTGCATGCAATCATTAATTCACTCAATAATTTATTAAGTTGATTTGGGCAAAAACTATTTTCTTTTAATTATTTCATTAATTTGGAGCACACGGAACCGAAATACAAAGTAATACAGGGTGGATCATAAGTCCGACCACCAAAATTTGAAAGGAGCGACGAGAGCGAAATATTTTAGTACAAACGAAATGTAATGTTTAATGTTCCGTATAATGAAGAAATATTTGGAAATTAAATTATACGGTTAGATCAAGTAAAGATGAGATCAGAAGTGAGCTATAAAAATTAACGGTTATGTTTCGGGCTGGGTACATAATATGAAGGTACATTATTTGTGAAAGAAATAGACAATGTTTATTTATTTCTTTTTTGATTCCATGTGTTGTGAAGTTAGTTGTGATCCAAGATCTATTTTTGTGCAGGCAGTCTGCAATAATTTGACCAAACCGTGACAGCATGATGGCAGTTGATTATAGAATTAGTCTTTGGTGAACATTTTAACGACTAAACGACTCGTGAGCAGTAAAATTTTAAGCGAAAATGGAAGGAATTTCTTCTCACCCATCAGGCATTTTCATCAATAATGCGCCCAAAGGAAAAATTGTTAGTGTTTGAACATATCGCTACTATTTGAACAAAGTTTTGTATCATGCATCCGCCAAGATTTGGCGGAAACAGGCACTACCTTTCCTCCATATATACTATATAGGTACATAATACATATTATGTGGTAGTCTGACTGGATATGTTAATTTAATATTGATTCATTCATACAGGCTAACATGCTGTTATTTCTACCACGTCTGTGTGTGCAGCATATGGGCACGCACGAGCACATTGCATTGCTTTGTAAGAAACTTAAGTTGTTATTTTTTGCGGCTCCTCTGCGTGTGATGTTCGCGTAAAGGGGTAACAACCTTCTTTTATTGTTATCACGAATAGAAGGCCCAAAATATATCCCAGAGATAAGTCTGTTTGTAGAACCGCATCCGCTTATATTGCATTAAAAAATGAAATAAACGTTTTTTTTTCAGAGAAACCAAACGGTGTAAAAAATCCGATTGCATTAATTGCTTATGAAAATGTGCATCAAAGAAGTTACACTGATTTGTTGTGCGGTATTGTTTTTTTCTTAAATAATTTTTATTCACAGTGCTGTGCTATCGTTTGTTGAGCCATATGACAAAAGTGTTGAATTTGCAAGTGGCACTGCATGCATAGGCAACGATTCTGAATGTAATGCTCCTAGTCTGACATTTCGGGCGCTATACGTAAAATGTGGTACGAATATATTGTGGACCTTGCACGCACGCACAGGTTCATGGTTACCGGGATTGATTGACATTCATGGGGAGAGTAACGGAAGTCCGATCACGGTATATAGAGTCAAATGAAACCAACCAAATGATATATTCTGTGTATACACCTGGAAAACTCCACTCTTTCTGAATCATTTATGTACTAGACAGGCAGGTATATTTTACTCACTCACAGTAACAATAGATAAGTTTATCATCTCTGCACACAGAACTTTTTTACGTGAATATCTGTGAAAACTGTACAGAGAACACAACTGCGCTTCTGCACCCTAATTCTTCTGCAAAGTGTAATAATAATGTAAAGTTTTTGAATTAAAACCATTACCTGCATAAAAAGTGTGGTCTTAAAATAAAAATAAAAATGACAGTGTCTTACACATCACAAGTGGCAAAAGCCAGACAATTCGGTTGTTTCCTCAAACTATTGACCAAATGGCGAGGGAGTATTTACAAATTAATTTGGACAGATCTCCTAGTATTCCTTGGTCTATTCTTCACATTGAGTATGTCCTACCATTTCGCCATGACAGAATCTCAACAAAAAATATTTGAAAAAATTGCAATTTATTGTGAAAAATACAGTTCACTCATTCCAATTTCTTTTGTTCTTGGATTCTATGTTTCTCTTATAGTCGGGCGTTGGTAAGTCGGGATACAGTATTTTTGATAGGGCTTTGGACACCTAGGGAATTAATCAGTGACGGTTTTTAACAGGTGGGCTCAATACACGGCTATTCCCTGGCCAGATACATTAGCAATTTGGGTGAATTCTAATATTCGTGGAACAGACGAAAAAGACCGAATATTACGGCGAACACTCATGCGCTATGTATGCCTGTCCATCACACAATGTTTTACCCTCATAAGTCCAAGGGTTAAAAAACGTTTTCCAACATTAGAACACTATGTGGAAGGTGGTTTATTATTGGAAGCTGAAAAAGAGATCATTCAAGAGATTCAAGAAACAGCCGCGACCGGTGCAAAATACAACACTCATTTTATTCCAATCGTTTGGGCTTGTGCGATTGTGACCAGGGCAAGAGGAGAAAATAAAATTAAAAATGATGGTGTTGTGAATGTTATGATCACTGAGATTAATAAAATTAAAGATGCACTCAATTTATTACTCAGTTATGATTGGATTAGTGTTCCCCTGGTGTACACACAAGTTGTAACACTGGCTGTGTACATGTACTTTTTGAGTTGTCTCATGGGAAAACAATGGTTGAAGGATGCAGCGTCTAGTTCAGCAGATGGCTCTGAATTTGAAAAATTAGGAGTCGAAGTACTGGTGGTATTCTTCCCGGTTTTCACGGTTTTACAATTTTTCTTTTATATGGGATGGCTCAAAGTGGCAGAGTCACTTTTGAATCCATTTGGCGATGATGATGATGATTTTGAGCTCAACTGGATTGTTGATCGACACATCCAGGTAGGTTAATTATTTGAGCTGATTTTTTCTAAAATTGAAAAAATTTCTGAACACTTATTTTTGTCACCAGGTGTCGTATCTAATTGTTGATGGAATGTTCGTAAAACATCCGGAACTCCTACGAGATCAATATTGGGAACAAATCGTTCCACCAGAATTACCACACACTGTGGCTTCTGAACCATACAAAGATGGCCCACCAGGGAATTCAACGGCGAAAGTTAATATCTCAGAAGGAGACGCTGTGATCGTACCAAGCCCATCCCAAGCGAACCTCACATTAGGATCCAAATTGGACGTCCGAGGTAGCAGCGGTGATACATCTAGACGAGCGTCTGAAATAAGAGAGAAATTTGGATCCACTCGTGGTGGATCTGTGGATGAGAGTGAAAGTGGAAGTTCTCCGAAAGTATCCAGAGTGGAAAGAATCGGTTCAGTAGTTAAACGACTATTGTCGCCCTCCTCATCAGAACAGCCACGCAGAGAAAGTGGTGAGAGTGAAGAGTTAGGGATTTTGATTGACATTCAGTCACCCACGGTTCAAGTGACTATTCCTGAGGGTGATGAAGACGCTGAAGCTCAGGCCGAGAGTAAAAATCAAACAGGAACAGGAACTGCAAGTGAAGATCCGGAGAAAGCCGGTACTTCCGAGAAACTGTCAAAATAAAACTAGACAGTTCACGTTCAAGTTCTACGCAATGAGTTAACCTCTGAGTTACCGAATTTTACAAATAACATCTTGGAAACTTGGCGTTTGAATTAACACTGAAGCTTATTGTGTTGTTCAAAAATAAAGTTCGTTTCAAATCTAGGATAGGAAAAATGGCCGACACTTAATGAACGGCGAAGTTTGTTTGAACACGGCGTTTATTTTCAGATTCAACCCCACATACATTTTATCAAGTCAATTTTATATTATTTGTACAGTTTTAAAATAAAACAACATTCAAACTTTTACAAAATCGCCATGCTTGTTTTGATTGTGTACAAAAATAGGTATTTTTAATCAAACGGCACTTGACCCTCGGTCCTCCTCCTGTCGCTGCCGTTCATTATTCTCCTCAGTTGATTCAGTGTCACACCAACTCAAACAACCTGGACACTTCCACTTACCTCCACCTCCACCACCTCCACCACTACTGCTACTACTACTTCCACTACCTCCTCCTCCTCCACCCACTCCCATAACAATGAGAATTACAAGGAAAAGTAAAAGAATATCCACGTATATTCCTAGCGTTGCAAGGACGTACTCTTCTGGAGAAACACCGAATCTATGTTTTCCTTTCACCATTCGTCTGAGGTCATAAATTATGAGCATAGAAATGATAAGTGCAAAAACACAAGCTAGAGGAAATCGTTTTTTGATGTTGACGTGTTCTGACATGATTCCTTGGCCGACGAGAATGAAAAATATTCCTAGGATAATTCCAAGAATGAGAGTGACGAGAAGGATGCTTGTCCAAACCGTAAACTTCAGTTTCGTTTGAAGAGAAAATAGAAGTAATCCGAGGGAGATTGATAAAGTGATCCCGATGGCATACAATACGGATTCCTCACTATTTTTACAGGAATAAGAATATTAAGTACTCGCACGGTTTTCCATCACGACTGTATATAATATGTCCATTTTATTTACCTGAAATAAGCTGCAATGAATCCAGCGAATAATGCATATGTCAGAGTGACTGCTCCAAGCAGAATTAAATTGAGAGGTGATTGGCGTCTAATACTGTCACAGCAACATGTTATAATGCTCAGGATAATAACGAGGACACCCACTACGATCATGCCACTTGTATTCGACGTTGCCAATAAATTGATGCCCGGATTAAAGACAAAGAGCGAAATGATTCCAAACGTCACCAAAAGTTGAATGAGAAGAATTCCATAAACTTTTCTGTATAAAAGTAATTTAAATCTTATTCTAAAAAGCAAAATCGGCATTCCTGCAATACAGGGCGTCTTGTGTAAAGTTTCTTACCTTATGAATCCCCGCCTGATTGATTTGTCTGAGAAATCTGCGAATGTTTCGTTGAGGCTCTCGATTGGGATTGAGAAATCGTTTGCACACCTCCCATCTTCTCGTCCTGGGATGAAACCTTCATTTCGATAACTGTAGTCGTTGTAGTCAGATTTTACTTGTGGATACCGATTATTGTGAGTGACAGTGATATATTCACACAAGGCGCCTTGAGTTTCATTCGAGTGAAGACACGACGCAGTTGCGCTTGGAATTGGTATGGAATTTTCTACAAAAAATATGCCTGGCTGACCATAGCCGTCGACGATTGAATAGTTTTTGTTGTCAAACGTCGGTTCCCCTGGTTCACTAGATGGCGATGTCGTAGCCATCTGAGATTTTTGTGGTTGGATAGTTTGTATTCAAACCTTTACATTTATAAGTTCTTATGTCAGCTAACTGGACACGAACACAACTGTCCTATTTATTATTATTCTTTGTAATTATGTAAAACATGTCTAGACTGCTTTTGACGAATTGCAATTCCTGTGTTTTGTTTTGTACACAATTTTGAAACTCTCCTGTATAAATTATATCGATTTTTACCACCGTATCAGAATAACATTATGTTTCACCACAGTGACTCTATTTAATACCGTATCGGAATATTTTTGCTCGTACAAGTTTTACCATTCAAATAGAATATAAGCATTTTTTGTTTCAAAATGTAGGTGAGGATTGACGTCAGGAGCGTCCGCACCTACCAACCTGTATTGGCGAGTACCGCGCGGAGTTGTCACTCTCCGCCGCGGGTAGCAAGAGTGAAGAGAGCTGTAAATTGTAAACTGGTTTGAACCGGAATTCTCCAGGATGAGCCCCACAACGTAGTCGGGAGGACTCGGATATAAATTGACTCGAATAAAACGTAAAGCATGATCAGATCGATAAATCGTGATAAATAATAATACCTGATATACGAGTGTATGATTTTAGAATTGCGATTAGACTCCGAAGACATGCACTCCATGTGCGTGATTCAAAGTTCGGTATCGTGTGTGTCGGAATTTTATTCGTGTATCCGATACTATAATACTTGGTATAACTAATATGACCTTCATACACTCAAATTAGACGATTCCCGAGAGTCTGCAGCCTGCCTAGGCTGAGTTGATTATTATTATTTAACATTTATTCCTGCGCTGCATTTCATAACGTTTATCTCCATCTAGCGGAGTAGTATGGGTTTGGAGATATCCAAGATATTTCTACCCTCCTCACCAACACAAAAGTTATTAAGGGTAACTTGGGGAACAAATATTCAGGTCATTAGGACCCAACGGTAATATCCCATGCCCAAATTCCCTGCAGTCCTTTCCTCGCTGTCCATAAGCAATGTCAAGGTAATCAAGGAAAAATTAACAAAGATTAACAAATGAAAATATGTGCTAATTTATTCACACAATTCTAGCTTATTTCACTGCAAAGGAATTCGACGAAATTCGTGTAAACGCGTCCGCTATTGAGACCACATTCGACTGCCATCCCAGAATCTATATGGTTATGACATAATATTTAAATGTTGTATGATTTTCGCTTGCCAATTAATTATTATGACCGGCACAACAGCGTGTTTAGAGCTGGGGTACTTGTTTTCGAAACACCAGTTTTAGGCTTACGGATAAAACCTTTCCTAAATATATTGCCGTAATTCTCTCTGCTATTCTTATCCTGTTTTCTCTTTGAATCCAGCAGTGAGGACGCATAGTCTACATATTTTCATGAAGTTCTTTCCATCTACCGTGGCATTTTCAGTTACCTACGAAAAACGGTTGAAATAAAACATATTATGAATGACAGAATGCAATGGTCAAGGATAATAATAATAATAATTCACGTTTGCTAGATCGACATCCTCCACAAGGGAGGTTCGTCCACATCTCACAGATAAGGTAACTCTGAGAGGCCAATGCAACACCGAAGAGGTTTTTTGGTTTGGTTAGGTTAGGTTTTAGTAGAATGGTGTTGCATTAGACGTAATCCCGTACTGCTAGAGAAGTGACCTCTAGACGCACCGAGCCGAACTACGATTCGGCAAGTCGCACTCAACGAGCACTCGAATGGTTACCCATCCAAGCAACTCACTGTCATCCTTCGCTTAACTTAAGTGTTCTTATGGGAACTGTTTCGCTTAGAACAAGGCGGCTTACCTTAAGATCTTTGCTTAGGATCTTATCACTCATAAGTCCACTTATCACTCAGGCCACTCTTGACTCAAATTTGAACTAGTAACTCCCTTTCAATAATATCGGATGTCAATTTCAAACATTAATAAAAAATCGTCCAAATTTTAAGGTGTCGAGTCTCATTAGCCAACTAATTTAAAAATTGTACCCAACAACATGGATGGTCCATAAAAATATTATGCAAGTATCAAAAATAATTTATTAAAGTCTACAATACGTAAAGTAAATTGCGTAGGCAGATGGATGACTCATATCCCTACATTAATGATTGGTAACTTTTCTTGTGTCCTGAAATTTCACCCAAAGGTTTTGCAATACCAGATATCATGCAAACTCAATATTAGTATATGAATTTTTAAACGGCGAAACAGAGAAGATTGTACGAATGATTAAAGTTTTCAGACACAAATAAAGAAACTCAAGGTTGACTAATTTCGAATCAGTTCTTGGCCATCCAACAAATAGTTTACAATTTATAGTTTTCTTCCATTCCTACACATTCAAAATGTTGACGGAATCATCACTCAAAAAAATTGATTGGATTATGAAAGTGTTCTGTACTATGGGAATCCTACCTTACGACTACGACTCAGAAGTACGAAGAGTCAGTTTGACAAAATCCAAAGTCCGAAAATTCGCCAACAAAATTTACGGGATTGGTATACTACTGCTTATGACCTACACAACGGTTTGTCTAATCACAGACATTGTAATCTTCAAGACTTCATTTTCCTACCTACGTTATTCAATTTTTGTGAACACTGCCGGAATTTGTGCAACCAGTGCCCCAATTGCTCTAATGCTATATGCAGAAGATTTTCTCGCCTTTTTCAACAATTTCCTTGGTATCCATCAGCAATGTCAAGGTATTCACGTCTTACAAGGGATAGTCATGGGATGTATACCAGCACCCAGATATGACATATTTTTTTCTTGTCCCCCGGTATGCCC
>JAQIXO010002103.1:0-10582 GCA_034700305.1 Protaphorura armata | reverse complement strand
GATTCACGTAAGTACAAATAAATCATTCTACATTATGGAGACATAAGTAACACGTAATTGATAAAATTATCCATTTTTTAAAAAGGCATTCGCCGACCGAAATATTTTCCGAGGAAAAATCACCACCCGTAAATTGTTCAATGTCCTGGCCGCTCGACAAGAAGAGCGAGTCAATTCAGTACAAGTATTCTCGCTCGACGTTGTCGAGGAAAGAGGTCAAAGTTATTCCTTTTCGACATCAGTTTGTAAGTACTTCATATATTTTTTTAAAAAAACGGAGAACTAACAAAACTAAAAATATTTAACGTATGATTAATTTGCAATATTTGCAGATGATGATGAGACTGGTATAGGAGTAGCAACGGCAGCGTTTCTTTCATCTGACCAGCGTTTCCGCTCTGTCCTGTCTGATCTCGCGACCACCTGCACCTGAGGACAATTCTGTGCATGGATTCAGACACGATTCCATGGGTTCTCTTCAGCAAGTTCCGGATGTCAATTTGAGCTTGAATCAGGAGGCGTACGAGAGGATTCTGACTGAGCTAAATGCGACTCTTTCTGACATTTCCCAACCACAATAAGCCCTAAATTGGTGATGAAGGACGATTTACAATATATTCTCTCCTATCACTGGGTCCTACTGACTCAGTGACCTTACGAGTAAAGGGGAGGAAAGTTGTGCCTGGCCTGAAACCTTTTTTGAATGGAGGTCACGAAGTAGCGAGAAGAAGCTTTGTACGCTGTGACCCTTTGATGAGGAAGGACGTATTGCGATTGCGATTAACAGCGACAAAGCATCTTGGACTTTGGACATTGCAATTGCAATCTCGCGCATAAAGTTAAAGAGAAGTAGAAGGTAAGCTAACACATTTCAATTATTTGAGCCGGTTTTACTATAAAAATATATTCGTACAGTCATCAAAATTTAAAATTATGAACTTCTAGTGTTAACGCATTTAAAAGGAAAAGTTTATTCAGCTCAGTACTCACCTGCTAAATTTTAAAAAATAATTCAGACTTAAATTCGAAAACATATTTCAGAATCATTCGATAAGTTGAATCCGCTTAAGCACAAACTTAAAAATGTAAGGGACGAAATAATTTGATCCTCAATTAAAGGGTATGTTACTTGATATTCAGATGGCTCCGGTCACGAGATCAATGAATGGTATTAAAAAACCGAGGAAATTGACGACCGAATTTCCCAAGAAAAATCCTAAAACTAAATCGGCCAAAACTGTCCGAAAGTCAAAATTTGATGCGAAGAAGGCCGGGAGGGGACTGCCGTCAGCAATCACGAAGTTGTCCCAGAATCTGAGAAAATATTCTGTAAAAGTGCACAGGTTTACATGCGAAATCTCCTGAAAATTGGAGCTAGCGTAGGTAAGGAGTAGGGAGCTTTAAAACACTTTATATATCTATTGACAGTTTATAAGCAGATCTAATCCGTGAAGATGTGGAAAAATATTTACTGTATACAGTTGTGGAAATAGCGGACCTGGACCCACACAACATGGAAGAGAAACAAATGGAAGCCAATTCCGAGGAACGGCAGGAAGTTGGAATTGAATTCGGCAAATTCGGTAAGTGTTTAATTTTCTATTTAAATTATATGGTTAATCAGGACAGGAACACACATGAAAAAAACTAAAATTAAACATTAGAGGGGCCAAGGGTCCGGTTCCAGTCTCCCGAGATGTCAACAGCCATGGAATTGGTTCCACATGCTCCAGATGTTTCGCTTCCATTACGATGATGCAAACTAAAAGACGAGTTGGCTTCCGATACCCTATAGCGATTGAGTTTTGACGTGCTTCAATGGATTTGGCGGTTCTGAAATTCCAATGATCGATTTTGCCACTGGACGCCTAATTAGGAACAAACCCGCTAAACCACTCATGGTTGACTCTCCCAATGATCCAATTCAGTTTCCAGACAACATTTGTGGATCTTTACCCATCCTTGGTTATCCAGTACAAGAAACCAGGTCTGCCAGCGATTCACGTGTAAGTACAAATAAATCATTAAGTAACATGTAATTGGTAAAACTATCTATTTTTTAAAGAAGCATTCGCTGGCCGAAATATTTTCCGAGGAAGAATCACGAGCCTAAAATTGTCCAGAGTCCTGGCCGGTTAACAAGAAGAGCATCGAGTAAATTCTGTACAAATATTCTCGCTCGACGTTGAGAAAGGGGGTCAAAGTAGTTCCTCTTTAACATCATTAGTTTGTAAGTACTTTGTAGATTTTTTTAAACGGAGAAGTAACATAGCGAAAAATATTTAACGTATGTTTTCTTCCTCAATATTTACAGACGATGATGAAACTGGAGCCGGCGTAGCAACGGCAGCGTTTCTTTCATCTGACCAGCATTTCCATTCTGTCCTGTCTGATCTGGAATCACCACCAGGGAGAATTATTTTCATGGATTCAGACATTATTCAATGGGTTCTCTCCGACAAAAAGTTCCAGATGTCAATTTGAGCTTGAATCCGGAGGTTTACGAGAAGATTCTGGCTGGACTAAATGCGGTTTTTTCTGACATTACACATACACAATACGCCCTAAATTGCTGGGGAAGGATTGCCTGGGACGATTTACAATATATTCTCTCCTGTTATTTTATTCTGTAAATAATATTAGAAAATTATAAGATTTGAATTTAAAGTATATAATAAAATGCGTACTAACTGAACTATTAGTTTTATTAAGTAGATATACATAATATATATATAATTCTTGGTAAACAGAGTGTCTTTGAATTTGCATTCAGTATCAGCTAGAGGCGCTGTTCTGCTCCGTCTTCTTTAATACGACCATATATATAGACTATAGGTTTTTAATTTTAAATCCCAGTCAACGACAATAACATCAGAGGAAAAATTCTAGGGGTAAAAATGAAAATTATTAGGGGTTCCTGCCGACTGTGCTGTTCTTAATAAAAATAGTTTTCAAGTTCTTATTAGCATTGATCGAATCATGTGCAAATCGAAACTAAACTAGACCATTTCTTGAACCATATTATCTGCAACCATATCTTGGAATACGAGACAACCAATGACAAATTATGTGTATCCCGGTCCAACCTATGTGTAATCACATTTTTGGGAAAACAGGTAGGATACGGCAAGGGCAATGCACAATAAATCGAAATATGAAAAAAAATATGTCCGAAGAATCCGACATCAAATCTCGTGTCAACCAGGAATTGAATTACAGTGAAATGGTAAGGACCACTAAGGGGTTCTATTATTCATTCTGGCTGAATCAGTACACAGTACACACACACACACCAGAGACCATCGCCACTGTCTCCATAAAGTAAAAAAAGAAAGCTGACCTGACTAGTATTTGAACCCGGGGTTGTATTCAGTCACTACAGCATGGCCACAACGCCGTCCTTTTTCTTTGGGTTGTGCATTGTGCTTGAGCGTCTCTTTCTAGAAATTCAAAAATTCACTTTCCCGCTCAAAATTGAGAGCACCTGTCGCAAAGTGACCCAACTCGTGAATGAATGACGAATTCCAGGAATTCTGAGATCAGAGAACTGCATTCTTCCAATTCCATGCCCGCGAGACCGACCTCGACAACACGACACAATCACTCCAGTTTCTAACGAAGGAAATAAAATATTTATTTTCCGTCTTCCATTTGTTCCAAATTCCAAACATGTCCAGTTCCAGTCACAGCGAAGACGAGGGTAGCGGAACTACTATACCCATGGAAAATAAAAATAATAGCCAAAATAGTGGGACAGCGACAACTCTAGTGGGAAGTTCAGTGGTGGTGGTGGACGAGGATGAACCAACGGAAAATAAAACTGACACCCAAAACAGTGGGGAAGCGACAACTTTAGTAGGAAGTTCAGTGGTGATGGTGGATGAGGAAGAGGATGAACCAATGGAAATTGAAATTATTGAAATTCCTGACTCACCAACACCATCCCCTCAGAAGGTGGAAATCAAAGAAGGTAAAATTAACCAGAAAAAGTGAGATATACATCTTGGAAGATTTTGTGTATATGTTTTAATTTTTCTATGATTAAATTAATTTTTTTGAAAGCCCTAGCTGTACGTTAGTATGAATTTTCTGTTTTTAAAATTTTAATCCAATCCGAACTGTTTAAATTGCTATTACGCACAGCGGTAGCGGTACACGGGTTTGCCCCTATTTTACGGACCCAGTTTTAGACAACTTGTTTGTTAGGGTTTGTTCCCTAAGGGTTTTTTCCATCTTAAAATAGACAAATTATGTCTGGTGTTTTTCATTTACGCTCTCCAGGAGCAATTCCCGGCCGTTTCGCCCAACCATAAAATGAGTGTCGTCGGAACTTTCCGAAAACCTGTACATTTTTAGCCCTGTGTCGTATGAGTCCAAAACTGAAAAAATTTCTTCAAAAACTCAAATGACCTCTGATATATTGGCCCTGACCTTCAATCTAATTATGTATTCACACTCTTTTCACATAGAATGGGGTCAGAATAGAGGGGTACTCTCCTATCTCAATTTTCTTCTGATTTTTGGAAGATATTTTTAAGATTTTGTCCGAATTCAAAATTCCAAAAAATGGACGTTTCCCCTGATGGGGGGAACCCCCATTTGGGGGTATTCCCCTCACCGTTCCGAAGAGGTTTCTTCACGGCAGGGCACTGTGACCTCATGGGTATCAGTTAGCGGTGCAAACTAAATTGGAACGGCGCGGGGAACTCGAGATAAAACGTTTTGAAAATTAGGCCACGCCCACCAATTCTAAGCCAATCTAACGTAGCCATGACTGATACAGTGGTTTGTACTATGACATATGTTGCGGTAACGAGGAAATAATATCTTACTGGAACATAGAGGTCATAAGGTCAAAAGGGTCAAATGTAACAGATCGAGCCAAAATGGCGACGCCTTAGATGCGTAATAGTTTACAAGGTCCTAAATTATATATTAGTTATGTAGTTAGATGGTACCTTATGATGACCCTTAAGGGGTCACGTAGATTCAAATGGGTAACACCTACAGATTAAGCCAATATCTCAAATATGGTAATCATACATGCTCTGGGGGTAGATTAAAAAGTGATAAGTGACCTCCAGTGACCCCTCAGTGGCTACCGTGACCTTTCTTTGGTCACTCCGTGGTACAGCAGCGGTGCCTATGGTACGCTAAAATGGCGCCTTGGTATTAGGTACACTTATAGATGGAACCACATGGTGACCTGCATGTGTCCAGTTTAAGGTCACAGGGGCTACCGAGTTGTATGGGTGACTGTAACACATGACTACATGCCTACTGTCGCGGATGTGTAAAATTGGGCGGTACGAATAGCCTTACTGCAATTCTAGTACCTACGCTCATGAATGTAGTCCCATTTTTAAAATGCTTTCACAGCGTCAGTTTTCGGAATTTGAGAATTCTGATTTCACAGGCATACGTACAATTTTATGGACTACACGTTAATCACATTTCCCTAACGGGGTTTGCAAAAAAATATTAACATTACCGGGCGAATTGGGCGAGAATAGCTCAAGTACAGAATTGTCAATTGAGTCAAGTGGGGGAAGATTGGACGGATGTCCAGCTGAGACGCAATGATGACAAGGAGTCTGATGCTCACAACACCAGGCACAACAATAAAATACCAAGCCGATGGTTCGTAAGGTTTGAGGAATGACTCAAATTTGAATGGAATTCTCACCACACCATCACATGTTAGAAAGTTATATCCAATAGATTTCAATGGAATCCAATTTTTCAAACTTTCGTCTTTCCCATTCTGTTCTGTGATACAATTGATGGCAATGCGGGATGAGGAGTAGTCATCTCTTTGTAATACAAAGTCTTGCCGAAATTGTGAAATATTTAAATTGTACTGACGTTTATCAGTGTCTATTGTTTCCAAAATAATGGCCAGTGATATCATAAATGTACCAATCGAGAGCATTTCGTTTGACCATGGTTCAATACTCGCCACATGTTTCAAATTTGCTGAAAGTGATTTTATGTTTAGATATTCTGACTGGAAGGTCCAGCTCACATGATGACCATCACGGGTCACGTCCTTTTGAATCTTTAAGACCTTTGCTAAACAGTTCTCCAGATTACGCTCGCACTCAAACTTGAACGAAGTTGAAGTGGCGAATCTTTTTATCATACCTGCCATAATATTTCTTTATGTAGTGATTGACGAAGCAGTCCTTGCATACATACCCTCCAGAAGTTAATATTCTCTTCGCCATTTCAATTATCTTTGAATTCTTGGGTCTGGAAAAATAATGTAGGCAACACAGAAAAGGTTTCTTCTGAAGATAACGAGTGGTTCTCTGTTCTTATTTCTGTTCCAAGGTTCATTACCAAACTCAGATTGAATGATTGGTTCTGAAGAGGGTTCGAGTTCTACATTACGATTCCCCTTAAATGTCACAACTGTCGTCACACATCCACTGAAGCTCTTCAGAAATAAATTAAAATCTTGAATTTGGAAATTCTTCGGAAGTACGCGTCCAACAAATGTTAAAAGTATTAGAGATATTGTGTAGAAATAATCTTTTGGTCTGTACATTTTGTCTGTTCTTTCACAACTACTATATTAGTTACTTTTACTTCTTGGTCTTCTCAGCTTTCTTACACTTTTGAATAATACATTTTGAAATGTTACCAGCGCTATCAGCTTCGAAATGTTTAGTATTTACTATTTACTCGTACCTCGTATGAACAAGTAATGTTCTTGAACCTGATTACTTCCGCGACTTAACAGGAATCCAACTCAAATTTTATGCGTAATTACAAATTGCAGTTAAAATATTTAGAATATTAAGGCATTTTCACTAGACAATAATGGTTCATAAACTGAAACGTCATTGACTTTGAACAACTCATTGAGACTTTACATGGTTTTAATTTCTAACTCTAGAATTCTCTTCCATGAACACTTTTGAATTTATAGTGCTTATTGTATTTGGTTCAACAATATCCCTGTTTCATTTGGCTGCGGGTTTTTGACAAAGCACTTAATTATTATTGGAATTTGTGACTCTTCATTCTTTCATATGTAAAAGAAGTTAATAATGTATTCGTTTAGATTTCTTTTATTAGAATATTATTAATCTTTATGGTAAAACCGGGAACCCTGATTGATTGATTGATTTTTTATTAACGTGCAAAAAAAAATAAACATTAGGCGAGACAAAGACATGGAATTGTTATTTAAAGTAGTGAAAATCAACTAAATTTTATTTTTCTTTCAATCCGCTCAAAATTTGACATTGCCGAAACGAATAAATCGTTCAATTAATTTTTCATAATTATTTTTACTTTTTGTAGAACACGAGAATCGATGCGACGATCATTGCAATTGTGCGATGATTCGGTAGACGGCGACAAGAGTTAGACTCTGTGGGGTCAATGCCTGTTTTCACATCACACTCACACTTTTTTGTGGTCTCGTCCAATTCCGAACAAAATCCAGGGGGACTCTTACAAAATTTTGCCTTTTCCTTGAGGAGTTTCGATTGCTCTTGGATCACTTCATTGTACTTCCTCTCCTTGTCACTTTCCCCTCCAAAGAAATTGAATTTGTCCCAGTCTACTCCATCAACATTAAGGAATTCCGGTGAATCCGAACATCCTGTTTGATTACACCCCAGAGTTTCAGCCTTACGAAGTTCTTCAGTCAAGTCTTCAAAATATTTCTTACGAGTTTCTCGAACACATGTCTTTTTTGTGTATTGACATCTTAATGTCTCACTGCAAATTCCTTGGCTTTGATGTGCGACTCCGAAGTCGTCCATTGTTTTCCCAAGGTCAGCATACTGTTTTTGAGTCATAGTCGTCCCAGAATACCCCAATTTTCGAATTTTTGACACAATCAATTCCGCATCAGTCTGAGTTTCCCATACACATGGACTATTTTCTCCCAATTTAAAAATGTCTTGAAACTTGAGAGCCCTCTTGTTGAACTCACTGAAAATCTTGTATTTTTCTTTCTCATCCTTTACGTCTATTGGTAGAGATGGGATGCGAACCCGGGTTAAGAATTTTGTGAGTTTTTCTTCGCACTCTTGACCTGTTGTGCCATCTGGGCAAGTACAGTATTGTTCCTTCATATCCATGTGACATTTTAATTTCTCTTGACATGCAGTCACAATATTTCCCCATCCTTTCATGAGTTTTTCTTTGGCTGGGTACAGAATACTTGTGTTCTTGAATATTATGGGATCCATTTTAGAGTTTGATGTACAGGAATCATATTCTGGTGGGAGGGAGCAATTTCCATTGCCATCCTTTCGAAAAGATGGCGCCATGCACTCACACTTGTCGGATGAGCCACCACAAGTCAAAAATTTTGTCAAGTCACAGAATTTAGTTCCAAGTTTTCTGAGTACTTCCATATTCTTGATTCGTACTTCATGATCTTCATCCTCTTCTTTAGTGTTCGTAAAATATTGATTGTGGACTTTGAAATCACATTTGTCATCCAGGTTCAAAGTTTGTGCTTTCTCGAAATAAAATCCAAGAAATCCAATTTCCCAATTGTATCTTGTTTGATTCACACAAATGTCGTACTTGAAAAATTCAATTCGGTTGCAATAGTCGTCGATTTCACGGCAATCGGGTCCGAATACGTAGTGTCCAAAGTCCGGCTTTTCTCTCAGGGGACTAAAATACACAGCTCCGCCCCGATCATTATACCCAAACAATTGAAGCTCACATATTCGACCATGAGGATAATTGCAAATATTTCTGTCTATTGGGAAGATCTCGGGATTTACTACTTCTGTCGGAGTCCAAGAGGAACCAAAACCACACACACATTTCTTTTGTGAAGAACATCGAAGGTATTTGAGTGGGTCACAGAATTGATGTCCAGTGTTGAGCATTTTTTCTTGCCATTCCAAGTAAATTTCTGAACCTTTCACACCGAATGGATAGAATTCCATTTTTCTTAAGTTAATGACGCCGAATGGATTCAAGATCAATTCACCCGCTTCAGTTCCCAAAGTAGTGCAGTCTTCATTGACAGATTTGTACTGTTTTCGGAGGAGGACTTCATTCATGAGGAGCAGTCGAAATTTGTCCGAACAATGTGCACCCTTTTTGGGTGTGTTCAAGGCACACTCGATCACACTTGGGATAGGACCGTCAGAGCCACCTATAATTTTATAAAATATTAATATTTGAGTGACTGCAGTAGTTTAGTTCTGAGGAAGGAAAATTAAAAATTGGACAGATTCAAATTATTATAATTAATTATTCATAATTAAATTTTAATGACTCACTTTTAAAATGTGGGTAATATTTTTGACGAACAATTTCGAGTTGTCGCTCCCACATATCTTTGGTCCAAAATGATAATGGGTTCACGGCGGAGAGAGTTTCAGATGTAAAATTGACGATCACGATGAGGAAGAGAAACAAAATGTTGGTTGGAAGAGGGTGACCCATAATTGACAGACAATTGCGTCGTTCACACTGAAGCTATGTGTACAATTAATTGAAAGATACGGCCAAGTCCACGGCCACGACTACATTTTAATTCACTGTGTGTCTGATTTATTTTTTTTTGGAAATAAATTGTCACAAAAGTTATGGTGTCTTGTTGGTTTGAAAAGGGCGGGCGTGTGGCGTGGGTTTATTGATTGTTATGGTCATGGCAGTGCAGTGCATTTGGTAACAATTAAGATTTATTTGGTTTCTATGGAATTCTTTCCAACATTGAAATTATTTTATATTAAAAATATAAATTAATTAAATATAATTATTACATATTAAATTAATTTATTTCGAAAGACCACAGGTCTGAAGCTTTAGATAGATAGTCCATGTAAATATAAAATCGGGAACTCTTCCAAAAAAATAACAATAGCTACGCGAGACATAGTCATGGAGTTGTTATTTTATTTATAGTATTGGAAATCAATTCAATTTTATTTCTCATTCAATCGGCTCAAAATTTGGTATTTCTAACGAATAAATCGTTCAATTAATTTTTAGTAATTATTTTTTCCTTTTTGTAGAACACGAGAGCCGATACCGATGAGACGACCATTGTTATTGTGAGTTGATTCGGTAGATGGCGAGAAGTGTCGGAGGACTCTGTTGTGCTCTCGATGTCTCTATTCACATCTCCCCTACACTCACACCTTTTAGTCATCTTGTCCAATTCGGAGATACTGCAAAATCCAGGGGGGTTCACACAAAACTTTGCCTTTTCTTTGAGAAGTTTGGATTGTTCTTGCACCACTTCATTGTACTTCTTCTCCATGTCACTTTCTCCTCCAAAGAAATTGAATTGGTTCCCTCCTACTGTATCAATATTAAGGATTCGCGGGGAATCCGAACATCCGGTTTGATTACACCCCAGAGTTTTAGCCTTACGAAGTTCTTCAGTCAAGTCTTCAGAATATTTCTTACGAGTTTGTCGAACACATGTGTTTTTTGTGTATTGACACCTCAAGGTCTCCATACAAATTCCTTGGCTTTGATGGGCAAGTGTGAAGTCGTCCATTGTTTTCCCGAGGTCATCATACTGTTTTTGAGTCATGTTTGTCCCAGAATACCCTAATGTCCGAATCCTTGACACAATCAATTCCGC
>JAQIXO010002102.1:0-10582 GCA_034700305.1 Protaphorura armata | reverse complement strand
AGTACAGTTTCACTTTTTGGATGCACAATCAAATCTATAATTAGTGGCACAGCAGGTCATTCAGCTTAAATAAATGGGAGCATTGATTGCAGACATATTCTGGAGGTTAAAACAATTGGAGTTTTACCATTAATGTATTCATTGCAACATACGTGTACGTGTGATACATAAAAATGTAATCATACTTCGTAATATCGTATCTATACACGTAATAAAACTTCTAGATAGAAAAAAATAAACCGGTATTGGAATAAATTGCTATGAGAGCATAATATTATGATAAATTGCAATTTGGTTTTGGCTAGGAGTCAATGTTCGGATTACACTTACACTACACTGGGTGGGATGGTTTGTGTAACGTGTAAGTGTGAGTTCACTTTCCTTTTAAGTAAGTACAGTAGAGAAACTTGAAACGAATTCAGCAAGTGTGTTTCCAGCCTCGAGTCAACTCAAGATCTGTTAAGGAAACAAAATTCACAGCCTTCCCCAACCCTTTTTCTGTGAAACTTCATAGCAATAGCAATGAAGAAAAGTTGCCAAGACTCAACAGGAGTTGCTCGGTTGAGTACAAACTACGAATTCGATGGTCATGTGAATTTAGGGTTTTATACGAATTGAATGTGTCGATCTAACATAAGTAAGCATCATGCGTTATATGGCAAACTTTAACAAGATGTGTCTCCACAGTGAAAGTCCGATTCTCCGAACAGGTAGGTGAAAGGTGCTCGGTCACTTTGGAAATTTTTTGGAAAAGTCTTGGCAAACCCTTAAATCTCAAATATTTAACTAATATGTAACATCATATTTCAAATACACAATTTATAATTCTGTTCACATTTTCCTGGGAATGTGGTAATTATCAGATGACGGATGTACAAGCCAGATTTCATGTCACAAAAACCAGGGAGCGATACATCCCTTGTATCAAACAGGTGAATACAAGTGGTAAAATGGCAGCTGACAACGACAACTCATCTTTACTCAACTTCACTTCGTACACTCAATCTCAAGAAAGTTTTTCTAGAAAATAGAAGATCCAATTTTGTCTCGTCGAATCCAATCTGCTTCAACTTACCTTATATGCCTTATATGCCTATAAGTCGCAACCTCCATGAAGTTTCGTAATTCCTGATGTAGGTTATCATGGATGTGCTAACTTTTCCAATCGACTGTGCTATAACTATTCCTATTATAGTCGACACTTTATCCAATCCAATACAGATTGTTCAGTTTGTTGTATAATACATAATACATATACGACAAGACCACAGACGTAGAGTGACGCCCAAACGAACTTTATTAATGAAAATATTCGTCAGCGAGCAAACTGGTGAAACTGTGTAATTTATTATGTGTTAGCAGAAAATGAAGTTACAAAGTTGTCAGAAACAGTATCAGTGCTTGCTTATGATTTTTTCCGATAGGAGCCAGATGAGTAAAAATATTTGTGATTTATTTTAGTGTGCATGTATGCAGCGAATTCTTTTGAGCATCGCTAGATAAAATATTAGAGAAATCAGTCCAAGGCTTTATTCATACAAAAAATTGAATTGATTTATTATTTTTATATCCCTTGCAATAAAATTGTATTCATTGGGCAAGGCGCTAGAAGTACGTATTGCAGTGCAGCACGTATGTTCAGCTCATGTATGGAAAAATGACCCACAAACACAGAAATAAACGGAATGATCTAATCAATCAAAAATTTGCATTAACTTTGGAGACCGGAATGGGATACTTGAATAATATGGAGACGACGTTCAGTAATGTAGGAAACGCGAACGCAATATGTTGTACAGTGCGTTAGTATTAAAAAGACCACTGTACTACTGACTGGGCCCAAACGACGCGACATGCGACAGTTATATTACTGACGTCTGGTACAAAATGATTTACGACTTCACGAGGCGCGCGTAAGAATTTCACGTGACGACGCGCGTAGAGTGGAAGAACTCTTAACAACTGCTGTTATCTGGCTGTGACACACTTTCTTTTCCAGGCGTTGCCTTTGCGTTGCAGGTCCTACCCTAACAAATTGGATTGGAAACCAAGTCATTCGAAAAAAATTCCTTGGACAAACATATTACTGTGTACTTGCTGCGTGGTTTCTACAAAAAACAATGCAATTTCGTAAACTAATCTGAAGTTGAGAGAGCATTCTTAGAGGATTCTGTGGGTCCCATTTTTCATTTCTAACACTGCACTAGATGCCTTAACTTTACACTGACCCACCACCATACTTACAAAGTAATTTATTTCTAAGGTCAGTGCAAAATTCAGGATCCCATATGCGGCCTGCCGGATCAAGAAGCATCTTCCAGACCCACCGAACAGACACGAAAGAAGCTGAAACCGTATTACCGTACGAGAACACGTATATAAGTCTATATGGCAGAATGGGAACAGTCTCTGTGGTATATCCTGTAAATATAAGAACTTCTGCCGAGTTCTGTGAAAACCATGATTTCCGGTAAATTAAGTTAATGGAACCAATACAAAATGACAATGCCGAACAATCACATGTGTAAACGCAGAGTTCAAGAGAGAACATTCAATTCGCAATATGGTCCGTTAACCCAACCTGGATAATCATTTGAAATGAGGGGAGTATTGACGCAATACAAAAGAAATCTCGAAACAAAATCAGCACAACAACAACACTTTTGTGGGAGTGGGATTCACTCACAAAGTTTGGCCTGCGCGTGGGTGATAAACTTTTGACATGTTATTTGAACTTTCCCCTTTCAATACTCCTTTGATACTCAGAAAATTGTATTTCTCCAACTTCATTATAAAACAATACCAATTCATGATTATTATTTTATTGCTAGTTGACGGTCTCGAGAATTCATTTTCTTTCTTTCTGACGGTTGGCCATACTAGTGTTCATGCAAACTTTGAACCGGAATTGGAAATATGAACACGAAAACAAATCGTGTGGTAAATAAATTTCCAACTTCCAGTCACTTATTAGTAAACATCTGAGATCATATAAATCTCTCGTAAGTCATAGCACAGTCGTTTGAGTACTTACTTTCGGAAAAGTCATGTGTAATTTTTAAACTTCTTCTTTTTTTGATTTGTAGTGCACTCATAACCTCAACCCGCCAGGAAATAGGATTACGAGGCTTTTAACCTCTTTTTTTTAGTTGAACCGTGCGTGAAAAGATGAAACAGTGTGCTGAATTAGAGTTGTCAGGCTTCCTTACGTGTAGTGACTGACTCCACAATTTGTTATGCAAAACCGGCAATCTCATGACTATGACCCGAAGAATAGTCTGGAAGTTCTGGAAGTCGCAATGATCTTTTACCTTTGTCATGGAATTAAATAAGCATTTCCAACTCCCCAGCAGATGTCTTGAAAGGAGTGGTTTGGAAGCTTTCTGGTTGCGTTGAAGGTTTCAAACCTAAAATGTCTATTTCATAAACTCCTGTGTTTGGCCAAAAATATAAAGCTTTGATAAGCCAACCATGAAAGCCGTTCTTCATCCGTTTTCAAAATCTACCCTGGTATAGGTGAAGGGACAAATAAACTTTAGACCTGTAACGTTTCTCTAAATCTTGAGATTGGAAATAAGATAGATATAACATATGAGAGGAGACTATGATTGGGTGACACGTTTCTCTATGAAATCTATCTTTTCTTATAAGTTTTATCTTTCGTTTCGATCTCTTTTCCCATTTTATCTTGAAATTCAGAGCACAAGCAAAGAAGAAAAAATCCTGCTGAACGGAAACTAAACTCCCGGATAAAACTTTTGAAACCTGGACTTTTTATCTCATCAAAAACCCATAACTGTGTAAACGAAAACGATCAATGTCGACCAAGTTAAACAAAAGGAAGTTCAACATACACTTCACCATCTGCGATCCAGTCACCAGTGTTGAACTTGGCGGGCGCCCATTATACGCATTGTGTCGTGTCGCGTTATACGTAGAATGAAAATTCATTTTATTTATTGACGTCATTACAGTATGTTCGATTACTTTTATAATTAAAATTTTTTTTGATTGTGTTTAATAATAAATGTAAAAGCAGCTTCTTAGCAAACCATCAACAGTAGTATTGTACTTTCAAACTACGAAAAAACATATAAGCCTGGACGATAACAATATCATTATTGACTAGACGAAGTTAGTTGGGTGGCTCCACACTCCCTCAAAAGAAAATCCTAACAAAGATTCATATGAAATCTTTCTTTGAATGACTAATTAGGTTTGACTTGTGTAAATTAGAAAACTTTTAAGCCTTTGGGGCTTAGAAGTATTTAGTGAATGTCATTTCTCCGTCGCATACCTTTGAAATGTTGTCTGCGAAATCTGATTTTCCTCATTGAAATTCAAAGTAAGAAATGTTGCTCGGAATGAAGAAATAATACGAACTCAATATGAGAAACTACAGATTTGTTTGTACTGATCAATATTCACAAAGTCTGGATTTGTATTTGAGATGCTATGCCAAGCCCTGACTTGCACACATACACACAAAGACACACAAACAATTTCAAATTATTTTGGCCGATTCCTTCTTCCCATACTTTCATAAGAATTGAATCTACAAAGTAGTTTTCACAATACCTCGACCAAATACTAACAATATATTCACAATTTGTGCAGCATTCTTGGTACACTACTAAAAGGCAAAGAGAAAAATTCTTAGGCGAAATGCGTTTGATGAAAAATGTACAATACAGTGATGAAAGAAATGTAATGATGGTACTAAAGACGACTCAGGAATCCTTTCATTACCCGTATCTTGGTGATTCTTCCGAGCCTCATTGAAACCTTTTCTGATATTAGCTGTGAGGCTAAGGTTGTAGTGTAGTACGGAAATATTCCATCGAACACTTATTTTAAAATTCCAACAGGTATACATTATTTTTGTACAGAAATGTTAGACAAACATACACAAGAACAAACGCAAGGAAAACCCAAAGAAACAGCAATAATATTACCCTAAAAAGATCTAGTGTCTTTGGTTGGGCATATCGTGTCAGACGCAAAGATGACGGAATTCCTCAATTTCGGAATTAATTTTTGTAATCCTATTTTTTGTTTGAATTCCTCTTTTAAGGTGAGAGACTTTCGCTTTTGAAGAATTCTATCAGGAATAAAAGGCAAGATGTTAACTTTTACAAATAAGCCACAAAAAACGAAACATCAAAGATGCTCGTTTAAAGCTGCGGAGGGTGAATGGAGCCAGAAAATATATTACGAATTTTTATTTCAATTATGAAATTAGAGTTTTCCGCATTTGAAATTCAAATTAGAATTGTTCAAATTAGTTTTCTCATGACATATTAACATACATCGTATTCGTATTGACATACGAAGTCATAATATCCTGTCTTAAAGTGTCGTCTGAAAATATCATTTTTGGTGGCATAGGTGATGCAGAAGTTTATAATTAACCGACGTCATACAGATGCATAAACCACACATTGGCAGAAGACCTGATTGTTCTCGGAAATATTACTCAAGGTAAAATTCCTGGGAATTTTGCACCCCCACCTCCTCGGCAGTACGTCGTATCTGAATATTAGACATAAATAAACTTCTGATAACAAGTAATATTTGTTAGGAACTTTTCGAATTCACATGATACGTTTTGTGCCCGTCTACCCACAACTTAATTAATAAATAGTTTCTATTGTTAGGGTAGGACTTAATTAAAAATAATTACCTCACAGTCAGGGGGATCACCCACCAACACCATATCTTTGGTGTTACGTTGTTACTTTTAGGTACAATTCGAAGAATTCACGATTCACAGTTATTCCCGGGATGGCATATACCGGGTGGGTGGTCCAAAATTAACAAAACTTTGTCAATTTCTGCTGTATTTTCTCAATTTCTCAACCACTGTATTTGAATCATTGGAAATCTCAAAAATGGCTGACGCCTAATTACACAATAAGAAACTTACCAGTCAACTTGAAGGTTCACGATTCTGTGACGATTAAATCCAAATGCTGGAACTTGGACCCGAAATTTTCAGCAGAATGATCAATGACATTTTTTTTAGCAATAATTACAGTACTTTGTAACTCCCTTTTACATCAAATCATTGTGTTATCCTCTTCTCAGAGTTTTAATTCCTTCAGAAATATTATTACATTACTTTATATTACAAACATGTAAACATATTACGAGTCACGATTACATTTAATATTAATATTTTGCACAATTATGACTAGACGTCTAGAATCTACACACTACGTACTACTATTACAACAGTATAATTAGTAGGAACCAAACTATAATACAACAATTAAAAATGTGTTCCATTGATTGGAGTTGGAACAATAAATTGAATTAAAATAATTTTGTTTTGTATTTGTCCATACAGCCATAATATCTGATTAATACTTTAAGGGGAGAAATTGAGATTGAGAAACCCGTACTGAGCGACCATGTTGTATTTTGGTCAAATTTTAGTCAAAAATACATTAGATTGCGTAATCGCATAGCATGAATGGGGAAGAGTCTAAAATTTACGCCCGGGTGACGAAAGTTCGACCGTATGGTCGTCTAACTCAGGAAGACAGGTTTCAGTTTACATTTGACATTTATATTCATAACAATTAATTTCATTTCTCTATAATATATTTTCATTTTGACAGTCCATAGATTATTTCAGAATTCATAATTACATTTAAATTACATCGAAAACTTTGAGATTTCCAAAAAATATTGGATGAGATTATATTACACGTTACACGATTAAACTTTTTTCCTAAATTTAAAAACGAACCCTAAGAAGTCTGGTCTATTACGACATCTATGGCAAGTGCCGTACAATGTGCTTACCCCTAATTGATAGTGTTGTCATCTGACGCCGAAATAGTCTCACTCCATGGTCTATTCAGTTTCTTTGTAGGGTGATGGTGCCCATTCCTAGCATTTTCTTGAAATACTGAATTGTCATCAGTCGTCGAGATTTGATCTCCAAATCTACCAATCCCTGTAGAAGTTCCATTAGCCACCGCACCATTCCGATGACGATGAAAGCTCAAGTTTGTCAGAACAGTTTTTCTGCTAGAATGTCCACTAATGAATAAACAAAATAGATTAACTTTTACGATAAGGAGCAAGTGCATAGTTGTACATGGCCATGGGATGGGCTGTACGTATTTCATTCCCTTCATCAACAAAAAAACATCTACCCCAGACAGAAGTTAATCAAATTATCGAAATGACGGTAGTAAAAGTAAAAGGGCTGACCGTTGAAGCTCTTTTCTTCTGGGTTTCCAAAGGTGAAACACTCCGTAAATGATTGGATTGCAGAGACTATTGGAGACTCCAAAGAAGAAAATAATCGTGAAAAGGAGATTGTCCGGATTCTGTGAAATGAGGAAGAAGTTGATTAATTTCTAAGCCAGCGTACGTATTCGTAGTACGTACGTGTGTATGTACTTTAAGTAGCATTTCGAAATACCTCAAGCCATACAAACACGTGTCAACAAAATTCGGAAGAAAGCTGTGAAAATCCTTCATTGTGTTTAATTACGTCTTCTAATGAACCTCTGGTCTAAAACTTTCAAGCCAATCTTTGAACGAAAGTTCACAATGGAATGACCTGACCTGACCTGACATCCAGGACCTTGATACGCCTTATTTCTTTCGGGTACCCTGGCATATGCCCTGAGTGGTTTGTCATCGAAATTTTGTGTCAAAATGAAAACTTTTCGAAATAAATTTTTTGAATTTAGTGAATGTATGTACTCCTGTGGGGTCAAGTCGGGGCTTTCACTTTTCAGGAATTTTATAACGATCCAGTTTTGTCGGAAATTCAACAGGTTCTTCATAAAGTATTATTTTGAATTTACTAATTCTTTTGGTCGTGCCGTGGAGCATGAAAGCTGTATTCAAAAAATCTTACACAGTATTGGTAATGCAATGAGCTTAAGTCGAAGACTCTAGTTTCCTTTGAGCTAACGCGAAAAAAGTTCTGTACCGAAATGTGTAAGCTAGACTATTTTGATTGCATGTAATGAAATAACGTTTTCGTTCGTAGTACTCATTACTCATGGACGAACATACCTTGTCAGTGAAACATTTCAATATTTCTTGAGACAGAGTCGAGTAATTGTTCATGATTGAGTTAAAGTAAGCCTGACAGTCCCATTTAAGAGTTTAATTCATTTATCCTTTTCGTACTCTCATCTAGCTTCTACGACGTGGTTAAATGTATGACTGATCTTATTGGGTTTTAGAGGTTCAACTTGCCAAGTATGCAATGTGCTCGGTAAGTTAGTTTGTTTTCTTTTATACACAAGATCAAAAGGTTACGATTCAGATGATAGAAGATGCAGATGAGATGTAGGAATATCGAATATACCTACCCAACATCTAAATAATCAGATATCTGACAGTATTTAGAAAGATGAGTGAAAGCACCAGAAATTAATTTAACCGTGGATTTTATTTAAGTTCCGGTTCCATGCAGAAAGCTTATCCATATGACCTCATTACCGATTCATCTTCGAAGAACTCTCAAAGAAATACAGTAAGTTTGTTAAAGAATTTAACCATATAGATTTGTACGGAACGTGGGCGCGTATTGTTGTGAAGATGACATCTGACATTTCATTTACACCGTAAAATTGTTCATTTTACATGGAAAGTTCACGTTTGAGAATTAAAAAATGAACCCGACACTGGAATGCATGATTGCTGACGTAATATCCAATTTTCAATCTCAAGGATTCAAGTCTACCGTAAAAATTGATTTAAAATGATACATAGAATCTTCGCATCTCGGCTCACAGGATTCATAGAAAACAGGTCCCTACGCAAGATCTCAGCCTACTCTCTCCTTTCATGTGTAAGAGGATCAAACTTGTACTATAAAGGTTAGATTTGATTTGATCTTTGGATCTAATTTTTTATTGATGTCCGAGTTCAAATTTTAGTCTCTATTTTACACGCTTCCTTTCCATACACAAAGCAATAGCAGCGACGTCGAGTGAGCGTAAACATCTTTTTCAATTTCTTGTTTAATGTAACTATCTCAACTGAACTGACAATGGCGTCCTTAGAATTTCAAACTACAAAGCCCAAACATAACACAGATACAAACAGGGCGACCGATTCAATGTGCTCATTCGTCCTACAAAAATGGCACATGTCTTTCAAGAATCATGGCGTCCCATTTGTGTAGCAGATGATATTTTAAAAATTGATTTTTCATATTTCATTCTTACGTAGCTGTCAGCTCCGGACGGCGTGACTTGTTTGTATCTTGTACCATTACACAAGAAATAGATTTGTGAGAAAAACAAGTTTGCACTGTAACTCGCTGCCTACTCTTTTCAATTTGTTAAGAACTGTTTACACATGATAATATTTCAAAAGTGGATTTAGTTTCAAAAGTCCTTGCCATTGCAATGTAATGCCCGGATAATTCTACCTTAGACTGGAGACATGACTTGAGAACGTGAAGAACTTTAGACAGTAGTGCTCAAATGCACTACACAAAATAATTTCGTTGAAAATTAACTTCTTACCTCAATTTGTATTTCCTCCTTCCGATTTATGAATGTGTAAAGCATAGCAAAATAATACGGAGTCCAGCATATAATGAAAGCTGCCACAATAGCCACTGAAATTCGCAGACTCTTCATTTTGGCTCGACGTATCAGTTTCCTTCTGTTTGGATCGATGAGTGTACGGAAAGTGCCCGAATGGTCCATAATGTCTTCATTACCTACAGAAAGTACATAAAATACATTCTAAAATTACAATATGTACAAATAACATAATTGGCCAGACCTATTAATTGGATAATTATTAATTATCCAGTATTAACAATATTTGTTAGTAAGTACATAGGGGTAAAGAGCATTCCGGCTGTAGTGACAAAGACAAACGCTGAGGTTAGAATTAGCAAGATGGATTAGAATTAATTGGCGTAATTAGTAATTAGGTCGGTTATTCATAATTTTAGATAATTCTAACAGACTAATGAGAATACCATATTTTAGACATCAGAAAATAGATTTGATATAAAGTGTCCTGAGCCCAGATATAACGATGACTTATGTATCATCGCATTCAATTGTGTCATATACTATTGAGACTCCATAATGTTGATATTGGAATTGATTGAAAGATCACCCAATAGTACACACTTGGGGAAATAATTTTTGTACGCTTTTAAATCCAAACATGCTCGTGTACCAGTTGCCAATCTTTCAATATAAATGTCTTCTGAACAAAACTGGATTTCTATTCGCCGTTGTATTATTAGTATATTTGCAGACAATCCTGATCATTAGGAAGTTTGTCACAAATTCATGCTCTGACAAAATTCAAAATAACGTCATCAATTTTCCAGCCCTGTAATCTGTCAATCTAACTTCATTCATGCACTTCGTCTCAAAATTAGTGAGAATTTGTGAGTTTCGCGTACTTTGTCACATGCATACCAAGTTACTACTATTATTCAAAGCGTCCAAAGTTCCAAGCCCATTATTATGATAGATTATATACATTCTCTGGAGCAGTCATGTAGCAATAACATTTTATCATACTTAAAGAGTTAAGCCGTGCAGTGAGAAGAGCAGAAGAGAATTACTAA
>JAQIXO010002101.1:0-10587 GCA_034700305.1 Protaphorura armata | reverse complement strand
TAAACATTGTACTACAATTTTGTGTTACATTTTGTACTATATTTTTGTGTTACATTACAATACAAAATGTGAGAATTTAATTTTGCATTACAGATGAAGCTTTCCTTCCTAAGTATCAAAGTGTCCCAGTCGTATTCTGTGGATGAATTGATTATGTTGTGTGGGAAATCCGATCAGATTTAAACATTCACATTTACATTTCACTCAATTTCTAAAAATAATTCTTGAATTTGAATTGAATTTGGTATTGATATTTTTTATTGAGAACATTAACATTTAAAATATGCGTTTTGATACTTCGGACGAAGCCATGCCTAAACAATGGGAGGTCACCGCCAAACACGTAGAAGTACACGGTCACCCTCTCTCCAATGAGAATGAGGTAATAATTTTTTTAGACAATACAAAAATCAATAAACAAATCAATATTTTTGAATATTTACTCAAATGTGTGTGTATAATGAGTTTTTGGGTCCAAGGGCAATTTTTTTTTGCAGATCTCCACGAAACATGCAAGTTGGCCTCTATAAAAAAATTTCAAATTTTTTTCCCTTCAGTTAGGATAGGTTAGGTTAACCCAAAAAAAACTTGCAAAATTTTGTAAAAATTTATAGAGGAAAAGAGTTTTCCAAATTGCATGATTCGTGAAGATCTGCATACAAAATTTTGGTCCTTGTACTTTGGACCAAAAAAAATGAAAATTTTCGTCCGCACCGTCAGGTCCAGTCCTACCCAAAATATTTATTCAGATAATTGTTTCTTATAGTGGATGGATGTGAGCTCGAATTAATTAGTTTCATATTCATACCATAATATATTTACCATTACCATAACATTTGAATATTTGAAAAAAAATATTTGTAGACGCAAAAAGTTTTCCAAATTACAAGAGACGAACCGCGTTGTCAAAGTAGAATGGAGATCTAAAAAAATTTTTTGGACCTTCAACCAAACAAAATTTCAAAACCGGTCCAGTTGATCATTGATCATCAACTCCAACCAGGTAAGGTACGTATAATAATACAAGATAGCATTTTTAATTATGCATATTGTGAATATATGTGTGTTAATGTACTCATATTTGTCTGTGCTAATTTTAATTTCATCTAGAAAACATTTGTACTGGAAAATTCCGAGGGATGGAAGTGTTCAAAATCAACCGTTTTCACGAGTGAATAAAAGTTACCGACATAATTCGAGTCACCAGTATTGTACATCTTCAAATATTTTGGGGTAAGAATATGAACATGCAACATTCCCATCTCGCTGGACCAATTAATCATGCTAATTTTATTTAATCTAATTAGTTGATGTAATTATTAATGGTGACCAATTGTGGTTTAATTTAAAATAGCATCAACTGTATCAGTAGTGGTGGCAACTGAACCACTGCACTGTTGATTACAGTTAGAGTTAATAATATTCTCTATAGATTTTTAAGAAAGTAATTGACTAAATGATCAGACTTGGGTCAATTCCTTTCACAATGTAATTAACTACAAATTACGAATTACACCTTAGTTTTTTGAAAGTAATTGAATTACTATTACATATTAAATTACACGGAGAATATTGCAAGTAATTAATTACGTTATAAATCACGTAATTGTAATTTTATAATTTAATTACGAATGTAATTGTAATTGATCCAAGTCCGTACCGTAAATGATATTTGTAGTTTAAATTCAGATTAAGTAATTAAGTAACAATTGGAGTCGGACAAGTCTGACTACTGACTTGACTGGACCTAGTGATAAACCAATGGAACATTTTCATGTGTACTACTTCATGTGTATCACTATTGTATTGTGTGGGTCATGGAATTAATGAGTTTACTAAAATATATGATCTGAATCTGAATTTGAAATAGGAATGGTGAAAGGGAGCAAAGGAAGAACTCATTCCAAGATGACTTGACTGGAGATTTGGACCCATATAGAACGACTAGAGGAGTCGGAGTCGTAGCTGCACTGCCACATAGAACAGAACAATGACAACCAATTCCTCAAATCAAAAGTGCAATTGTACAAAGGAATGACGTATACAGCCACAGCAACGGCGAACATGTTGGAGCCCATAGTCCATCGCCCACATCCATTCCAAGATGACTGGAGAGTTGAACCCAATGTCGATGAAGGAGTCGTAGCTGCACTGCAACATGGAACAGAAGAATGACTAGCTATTCCTTTGGAACCAAATCCGATAACCAAATCAAAACTGCAACTGTACAAAGGGATGACGTATACAGCGAAAATGTTGGAGTCCATCGAATATGCTGCTCAGAGACTTGGAAAGTGTTCCGTTCCGTATGTGCAAACAATAATATTAAGGCGGAGTCTATAGTCCCTATGCCCAACTTAAGAGCTAACAACATGTCAGACAATCAAAATATAAATGTTAGAGCAGAAGCAGACTCTGAGCTATTTCATGAGACTAACAAGAAAAAAGGACAAAAGAGGAAAATAAATATAGAAGATAAAGATAAAGGAAGAGTGAGGGTAAAGACACAGACAAAGACGAAGAGGTTAAGACTAGATGAAATAGGTGAAGCTAAATATAAATTTGCTAAAAGTATAGGTGCTGGCTCTGAGTTTTCACTATTTGAAGATTTTTTAAATACAATGGAAGGGAGTGACATGTTTAGTGTTGTGTATAAAAATAAAGTTCATCGTAATATGTCTAGTATATTAACTAAAGCAAGAGCTAGTGCTAGTGCTCAACCAGCTTTTGTGGACCTGTATAGTCTTTGGTTTGATAGACAAGGAAAGAAAACAAAATATTTACTCACTCTAGAAAACAATGGAGTAAGATTAGCTAATGTATCAAGTATTTTACATGGAGCAGGAAGTCAAGCGAAACAATCTTTTAAAGAGCTTTACAATCTTTGGTTTGATGAGAATGGAAAGAAAACAATCTATTTACAAACTCTAGAGACCAATGGAGTAAAACTGCCCAATATATCTGGTATATTAAGTGGCGCAGGATCACAAGCGGAAAAAGCTTTTAAGAAACTTTATGGTGTTTGGTTTGACACAGAAGGAAATCCAAAAAAATATTTACGGACTCTAGAAAACAATGGAGTAAAACTGCCTAATGTATCTTGTATTTTACATGGAGCAGGCTCTCAGGCTAAGAAAGCGTTTAAGGCTCTCTATAAGCTTTGGTTTGATAAGAAAGGAAATAAATCAATATATTTAAAGACTCTAGAACACAATGGAGTGAGTCTGTCTAATATATCTGGTATATTAAATAAAGCAGGAGGTAGAGCTGAAAAATCTTTTGAAGGTCTGTACGATCTTTGGTTTGATAGAAAAGGAAGACCAACTCAATATTTACAAACTCTACAAAAGAATGGAGTGAGTCTATCTAATATATCTAGTATATTAAATAAGGCAGGAAGTAAAGCTGAACAATCTTTTAAGGATCTCTATGATCTTTGGTTTAATGAGGACGGAGAGAAAACAATATATTTACAGACACTTGAAAACAATGGAGTAACGCTATCTAATATATCAAGTATATTACATGGGGCAGGGTCACAAGTTGGCAAATCTTTTAAAGAGCTGTATAATTTTTATATTGATAGACAAGGAAGGTCAACAAAATATTTACAGGATTTTACTAATGCAGGCTTTAAGATGAATAATCTGTCAGCAAGTCTTTCTGGAACAGGAATTAAAGCTTACACTGCTTTAAAGGACTTTCATCAAGTTTGTTTTGATGGTGAAGGAAAGCCCACAAAATATTTAAAAGATTTCACTAACGCAGATTTTAAGATGAGTAATTTATCTTGCACACTGTGCTCATCAGGAACTAAGTCTGGGTCTGATTTAAAAAAATTCCATAGTATTTGTTTTGATGAATATGGGAAGCCAACTAAATATTTGAGTCATTTTACTCAAGTAGGATTTAGACCGAGTGATTTATGCAGTATTTTGAATAAAGGAGCAAGTCATTTAGTAGAATTACACGAGTTTTGTTTTCATAAATCAGGAAACCCAAAAAAATATTTACGTGATTTTATTAAGGCAGGGTTTACACCAAATCTCTTGTCTAGAGTGTTACATGGAGCAGGACCCAACGTTTGCTCTGCTTTAAAAGACTTACATAAAACTTGTTTTGATAAGAACGGAGAAATAACAAAATATTTGAAGGATTTGACTGAATTAGGTTTTACTCTGAGTAATTTGTCTTACATATTACTTTGGACAGGGACTAACGCTTCTTCTATTTTGCGAGATTTTCATAGACTCTGTCTCCATGAAAAGAATGAATATTTGAATCACTTTTTAGCTCAACCAGAACTGTTTGATCTGGATAAATTGTCTAGGTTGTTAAAGGGAGGAGGACTCAAGGTTTGTTCAATTTTTGAACAAGTACATGATCTTTGTTTTAATAGAAAAGGTAAAAATAGAAAATATTTAGACTCCCGTATCACAAAATATACAAATGAAAATGATTGGACAGTTGACTTCAATGAAATATTCAGTGAATTGAAAGATGATTGTAAAAAGTTAAAAAGAAAATCTTAAACTTCACCAAATTTTCAAAATTTAGATGTTGGTAAAAAATTGTAAAATTCTTGATTCGCAGTAATTGTCAAGAAAGCGATACCTATATAACCAAGGAGGGTAGACCAGACGATTCCATTAATCAGGAGGTCTCATTTCCGGAAATATTTTAGGTTTTGCCATTTTCCTTTCCCCTGTCTAGTGTCCCGTAGCAACCAAACCAAATTGGAGTCTGGAGCTCCAAAATAACATAGGCTGGCATTACCCATCTGCTTTCATTGGGAGAAAAACAGTGATTTTACCAGTGCCGGCGGGTGAAGTAGCCCGGCCCCCGGCAGATTTGGAAAGCCTGGTCCTAGTTTCGTAGATAATGAAGTTCGGGTAATATTTTAGTGAAAAGACGATTCATGTTACAGTACTCCACGAACAAATTTTGTTTACAACAATACACCAAATGGACGTTCAATATTTAAAAATTGTCAAATCAAGACGCCCCAAAATTTTCATTCATTCTTGCATTCTTGCATGCAATTCATTCTTGAGCCAGTTCGCCTTCAATATATCCTTTGTAAAGAAATGTACAATAGATATTGGGCCCGGAGGGCCGAATTTTTTTGCATTTTCCTTGGGAATACAGACTATTCACCTACATTTCTTGCATTTTCACTTTATATTTGAAGTACAAAATTGATAATCGGTGACTTCTCGTGACAACGTAACGTACTAGGTAGTAGATAATCGGCTGCACTTTTTGTATTGCCAATCGACCCGACGGGGCCCACCTTTTTTGGCTTCTCGTGGCATCATAACGTAGTACGTTAGGTTGTCTACTACGTATATACATTGGATAATTCGTGGCACTTTTCGCATTCTCGTTGTTTTTAAGGATGAAAACAAAATGTTACTTAATAGAAGTACAAAAGTCATAATAGGCCCGAAGGGCCAAGATTTTTTTAAACATTGGACTACATTTTCCCTGATAGGGTTCCTTACTGTAACTTCAAAATATATTTTATTTACTTCTCTCAAGATGGGCCCGGCCCCTAAAGGGGCCCGGCCCCCGGCAATTGCCGGTCAGGACGGGCGGTCGCGCCCGCACTGGCATTTTACTCCCAGAGGTTGTTTTCTAATTTTGATAACTGGAATTGAGACCTCTTGATTAATGAAATCACCTGGTCTACCCTCCTTGTATGTAACAATGTATTTTGTTAATTAAAGTCCTAGAATATAAGGTCAATATAATTAATGTATTTTAATTTGTTGTGAATTGTAAATTAGTATCGTATTTCAAAAATTAATTATAATCCCAAATTATATCAGCAATGTATAAAAAAGTGAGAATGTAAATTAATAAATTGTACAGAGAAAATTTGACATTGACATTTTATTTATATTTATTGTCTATCTCAGATCGCTCATGAGACCTACCTCTGCCTGGCTCCACATTTTGTAAAAAAGAATAGTCAAAATATAACAGTCCCCTAAAGCAAAGAAATTCCTAAATAATTTTTGGTTTGTTAATGAATGATTCAGTCATCGTTTTATTTGTCTAATCACATAACCTAATTTTTTCTCTTTTAGGTACCTACATTCCTTTTTACAAAGAGTAATCTTGAGACATTAATTTAAACAATTCATTCGTTTTTTGACTGTCATTCCAACTATTGTTAATCAAACTAACAAAATGGAGGAATACTTAGAATTCAAGTCATATACCTCCTCTTACTATAGTATTTTGTGTTACATTATACAAAATGTGATAATTGGTATCATCTAGTCCCAGTCGCCTCCTGTGAATGAATTGATTATGTTGTGTGGGAAATCCGATCAGATTTAAACATTCGGATTTACAATTCATTCAATTTCTAAAAAGAATTCTTGAATTTGAATTCAATTCGGTACTGATATTTTGTATTTATTGAGAATGTCAACATTTAAAATATGCGTTTTGATACTTCAGACGAAGCCATTCCTAAACAATGGGAAGTCGGCGCCAAACACGTAGAAGTACACGGTCAGCCTCTCCAATGAGACAATAATTTTTTTGAGACAAGAATCAATAAACAATATTTTTGAATGTTTACTCAAATGTGTATTTTTGGGTCCAAGGACGAAATTTTTTTTGCAGATCTCCAGGAATCATGCAATTTTGAACAATTTTTACCTCTATAAATTTCTTTCAAAAAATTTCAGAATTTTTCAAAGTTTGTTTCACTCCATTGAGGTTAGGTTAGCCAAAAACTATGAAAATTTTTTGAAAAAAATTTATAGAGATAAAAAGTATTCAAAATTGCATGATTCGTGGAGCTCTGCAAAAAAAATTATCTTGAGGACAGTATCATAAATATTTATTCAGATAATTGTTTCTTATAGTCGGAGGAATCTTCATCTTCATCTTCATCTAGAAAATATTTGTACTTGAAAATTCCGAGGGATGGAAGTGTTCAAAATCAACTGTTTTCACAAGTGAATAAAATTAGCGTCAGGATTAGTAGGATTCGAGCCATTAGATGAGACTTATGCAAATTTTGAACACCATCAAATATTGGGGTAAGATGTAAGAATAATATGAACATGTAACACTCCCATTTCCATATACCAATTGTGCTAATTTTATTCCTTCTAATTAGTTGATGTAATTATTAATGGTGATCAATTGTAGTTTAATTGAAAATAGTTAGAGTTAATAATATTCTGTATAGATTTTTTAGAAAGTAATTAAGACTTGGGTGTTGGGTCAATAACTTTTGGATTGTAATTAATTACAAATTACGAATTACATATCCTCATTCTTTGAAAGTAATTACTATTACAAATTAAATTACACGGGTTTTGCAAGTAATTAATTACGTTACAAATTACGTAATTGTAAGTTTATCATTTAATTACGAATGTGATTTTAATTGACCCAAGTCCGTTTAGGTAAATGATATTTGTAGTTTAAATTTAAATTAAGTAATTAAGTAACAATAGGAGTCGGACTTGACTGGACTGGACCTACTGATTAATCAATGGAACATTTACATTTTCATGTGTATTAATATAAATTGCGGGTCTTGGAATTAATGACTTTAATAAAATAGGATAGGATTCTGTATTTGAAATAGGAATGGTGAAAGGGAGCCAAGGAAGAACTCATTCCAAGATGACTGGAGAGTTGAACTCATTGTCTTGTCTGTGTGAAGTTTATGTTTGACAAGAACGACTAGATGAGGGAGTCGGAGTCGTATATGCAACATGAACAATGACTGCCAATTCCTTTGGAACCAAAACCCAAAACCAATTCAAAACTCCAACTGCAGCTGTACGAAGGGATGACGTATGCAGCCAAAACAACAGCGAACATGTTGGAGTCCACAGTCCCTCGTCCATACTGCTCAGAGACTTGGCAAGTGTTCCATTCCGTATGTGCGAACAACAATATTAAGGCGCAGTTCATAGTTCATATGCCTAACTTAAGTGCTAACGACATGTCGGACAATCAAAATATAAATGTTAGAGCAGAAGCAGACTCTGAGCTATTTCATGAGACTGAGAAGAAAAAAGGACAAAAGAGGAAAATAAATATAGAAGATAAAGATAAAGATAAAGGAAGATTGAGGGGAAAGACAAATACAAAGACAAAGAGGTTAAGACTAGATAAAATAGGTGGAGCTAAAAGTAAATTTGCTAAAAGTATAGGAGGAGGTGGCACTAACTTTTCACTATTTCAAGGGTTTTTAAATACAATGGAAGGGAGTGACATGTTTAGTGTTGTGTATAAAAATCAAGTGCATCGTAGTATGTCTAGTATTTTACATGGAGCAGGAGCTAATGCTCAACCCGCTTTTGTGGACATGTACTGTCTTTGGTTTGATAGAAACGATAATCCAACGAAATATTTACTCACTCTAGAAAACAATGGGTTAAAGCTTCCTAATGTGTCTAGTATTTTACATGGAGCAGGTGGTAAAGCTAAACAGTCTTTTGAGGATCTCTATGATCTTTGGTTCGATGAGGACGGACAGAAAACAATTTATTTACTCACTCTAGAAACCAATGGGGTAAAGCTACCTAATATATCTGGTATACTACGTGGGGCAGGAGGTAAAGGTCAAGAGTCTTTTAAGGGTCTCTATGATCTTTGGTTTGATGAGAAAGGAGAAAAAACAAAGTATTTACGAACTCTAGACCACAATGGTGTACGACTACCTAATATATCTAGTATACTGGGCGGAGCAGGAGTTAAGGCTAAAAAAGCTTTTAAGGCTCTAAATAAGCTTTGGTTTGATAGGAAAGGAAATAAATCAATATATTTAAAGACTCTAGAAAACAATGGAGTGAGTCTATCTAACATATCTAGTATATTAAATGGAACTGGGGCTAAAGCTATGGTAGCTTTTCATGAACTTTATAGTCTTTGGTTTAATGAGGATGGAGAGAAAACAAAGTATTTACTCATTCTAGAAAAAAATGGAGTAAAACTATCTAATATATCTAGTATATTAAGCGGAGCAAGATGTCAGGCTAAAAAAGCTTTTAAGGCTCTCTATAAGGTTTGGTTTGATAAGAAAGGAAGTAAGTCAATATATTTAAAGACTCTAGAACATAATGGAGTGAGTCTATCTAATTTATCTAGTATATTAAATGGAACTGGGGCTAAAGCTGGGGGAGCTTTTCATGAACTTTATAGACTTTGGTTTAATGAGGATGGAGAGAAAACAAAGTATTTACTCACTCTAGAAAAAAATGGAGTAAAACTATCTAATATATCTAGTATTTTACATGGGGGAGGAGCTAATGCTAAACATTGTTTCAAGGGTCTATACGATCTCTGGTTTGATGAGGATGGACAGAAAACAAAATATTTACAAACTCTAGACAAAAATGGAGTTAAACTACCCAATATATCTAGTATATTAAGCGGAGCAGGAAGTCAGGCTAAAAAAGCTTTTAAGGCTCTCTATAATCTTTGGTTTGATAAGACAGGAAATAAATCAATATATTTAGAAAATCTAGACAAAAATGGAGTAAAACTACCCAGTATATCTGGTATGCTAAGCGGAGCAGGATCAAAAGCTGATATTGCTTTCAAGGATCTCTATAGTCTTTGGTTTGATAAGAAAGGAAATTTAACAAAATATTCAGAGGCTCTCGAAAACATTGGAGTACGTCTATCTAATGTATCTGGTATATTACATGGAGCAGGGTCTCAAGTTGGCAAGGCTTTTAAGGAGCTGTATAATTTTTATTTTGATAGTCAAGGAAGACCAACTAAATATTTAGACGATTTCACTAAGGCAGGCTTTAAGATGAGTAATTTGTCAGGGAGTCTTGCTGGAGCAGGAGTTAAAGCTTACACTGCTTTAAAAGACTTTCATCAAGTTTGTTTTGATAGTGAAGGAAAGCCAACAAAATATTTAAAGGATTTTACTAATGTAGGTTTTAAGATGAGTAACTTATCTTGCTCACTGTGCTCATCAGGAACTAAGGCTGGGACTGTTTTAAAAAAATTCCATAGTATTTGTTTTGATGAAGATGGGAAGCCAACTAAATATTTGAGTCATTTTATTCAATTAAGCGTAGGTTTTAGACCGAGTGATTTATGCAGTATTTTGAGTAAAGGAGCAGGTGATTTAGTGCAATTCCATGATTTTTGTTTTCATAAGTCAGGAAAAACAAAAAAATATTTACGTGATTTTATTAAGGCTGAGTTTAAACCAAATATGTTGTCTCTAGTGTTACATGGAGCAGGAACAAACGTTTGTTCTGCTCTAAAAGACTTACATAAAACTTGTTTTGATAAGAATGGAGAAATGACAAAATATTTGACTGATTTGACTGGATTAGGTTTTACTCTGAGTAATTTGTCTTATATATTATTTTGGACTGCGACTAACGCTTCATCCATTCTTCAAGATTTTCATAGACTTTGTCTCCATGAAAAGAAAAAATATTTAAATCATTTTTTAGCTCGTCCAGAACTGTTTGATTTAAATAAATTGTCTAAGTTGTTAAAGGGAGGAGGACTCAAGGTGAGTTCAATTTATGTACAAGTACATGATCTTTGTTTCGAGAGAACAGGTAAAAAAACAGA
>JAQIXO010002100.1:0-10588 GCA_034700305.1 Protaphorura armata | reverse complement strand
ACTTGTAACATAACGTATTTGATTCGGCCTTTTGGTCATGTCAATTAAGTACTTAGGACCCGTATCCTGTGCCCTAACTCCATCATCATCATCAATGTAAGAGTTAATGCAGTAGCTAACAAAGTCAAGTAAATTAATGAAACCCATATAATTATTCAGAAATATTACTTAATTTTGTACACTTTTGATGATATTTGAGACCGTAATTTGAGTTGTAGCTTTTTTTTAGCAGAATTTGCATGATTGTATTCGTATTAATAAGAAAGGTATTGTATGTAACATGGATTACAAATCTCAATCTGACGGCAGGATCTATTTTCCAATCCCTTAAGTTGTTAGTAAAACTAAAAATACATACATTTACATAATTACATATACGAAGTGCATCGCCAAAATACGGGATAGCATGGGGAACTATACAACATTTAAATTTTTTATCAAAACTTCCCTATTACTTCGTCAAGGAAATGCACATCAGTGACTCTTCCAGTATTTTTGTACTCAGCCCAAGCATCCGCACATTTCTTAAGCTTTAAACACTTGATTAACATAAGATGGTCTGAAGGCTTTGAACTCTTGTCAATCAATTTAAAATACCATACGAGGGCAGTTCCTTTGTAGTCTGTGTTGAACTCCGATTGAGGGTACAAACATGGAAATGCAAAGTTCGTAAGGACAATGATAAGGGTCAAAGTGATGAGGATAACTGCACATATTTTGCGTAGCGTTTTCTTCCAAGGACGTTCCACAGAAATTTTGAGTACAATTATGGAAATTAAGAATCCGGTCACTGCCCCACCAAAATGCCCAACATCGTTGATCTACAATACAAATTATGTAAAAATATTATAGGTATTTAACCAGGATGGCCGTACTTCATAGTCAAAACAGCACAATGTTTCAAGATTTAAGTTTCTAGTGATTTTATTCTTACTTCAAATTCATTTTCCACATCCAGTTCATTGTACACAGATTGCACGTCATGATAAATCATGTAGGCGACGATGGGAAGAAATATGCGACACAATTTATTGTCCATGTCGTTCCAGTTCTGCTGGACAAATTATGCAAATTATTACTCACGGTTCACTTTATAACTCTTTGAAAACTGATGAAAACGTACTAATAAGTTGGCCGCGACTTGAGCAAAAGTTAGAGCATACACTCCGGCTGAAGCGCCTAAAGAACATTCATTCGGTGTGAAGAATGAGCCAAACAGGGTCCCACCCAAAACACCACCCGTGTAAATGATTGCAGTTCGTTTCCAATGATGATGGATTTCCAGGGGTACGCCAAATATTAGTTGGACAATCACGTTTCCCCATAAATGTGATCCCCTAGAATTCCATCGTCTATTTAGTCAACGGCCATTAAAATTTGACGTGTTTATTCTTGAGTAACTTACGAGGAATGAACAAACATTTTTGTGATGAACCTCCACACCTCGTGTCTTCTGGACGGATCGTACCCCAAGTAGAGCCAAGAAATATCTCCGCCCATATAAAATGCACAAACCTGTGATATAATAAATTTATATTTAAAAAAGGTGTCTGTACACGAGATAACACAAGAGCTTATATAAGGAATGAGGATGGCATTTACTTGAATAAGTGAAATCGCTATCATAAACCTGGGAAACGCCTTAACTCGTGAATTTGGTTGCGAAATTAAAGAATTGGCTTCTTCTCTGACAGGATCGCCATCTTCCGTAATGCTTTTAACCCCCTCTGAATTTTGTTGAACAAACGTTCTCTAAATAATACAGTATCAAATGAAATCACCAGATGAAAATTATTAGAGTAAATTCAATGCCAACCCACCAGTCGCAGTCCTTCACTTTGGGTCGATTGTGCTTCACCGACTTGACTCATATTGAAAAGGCAATGAAACCGAAGAAAATAATAAAAGTTCTTAATGTTAATTTATGATTAATTTGTAAGTGTTTTCCTTGCACAGCAGAGGACTGAGTTAATAAATATGACTGGATAACAGAATGCCCTGACTGGATAAAAAGATTGTTCGCGCGTTCCGTATTACTCTGCTAGTGAAGTTGTTTCAGTGGTCAATCCTCTTTTGTACTGACCGACCCTAGACATGAACAAGATGAGACGTGATATTCTGGTGATCCAGTTTTGTTACACCACACAACCAATGCATTTTAAAAACTAAAGACCAATTTATGAGACTGAGGGGTTAATTGTACAGTTGGGTTGGGTTTGTTTGTTTCTTGATAAGTGTGTTATGCCCATTGTGTTGTATTGCGTTCAGACGTGCTTACAAGGTAACCCCATGAAGTGTTGGTCGCAGTCAGAATCAAGACCATACCTTTTACACCCACTAGGTCATACTAAAAACAGCCAGCCCCGAAAACAGTTCTCATTCAAAGCTAAAACAGTACCGGTCAGAGGTCACGAAAGGTCATTCCCCGTGCCCTTTAATGTAATATTAAATTCGGGAATATCGATTCTCAACTTGCCCCATCCGGAATCTAGCAATACATTACGGGGCATGGGGGTTGACCTTTCGTGACCTCTGACCGGTACAGTTTTAACTTTGACAGAGAACTGTTTTCGGGGCTGCTTTTAGGATGACCTAGTGGGTGTAAAAGGTATGGTCTTGATTTTGACTGCGACCCACGACCCACACTTCATAGGGTTACCTTGTTAGAGGAATGAATGGCATGCATATTGACTTTCGTCTTTACCTGAGACGTCCACTGTCATTTTCAAGTTTACAACTCAAAGTGCGGAGCCCTTGCACTTGTACTCCACTCGCACTCCAATAGAGATGTAGACAATTAAGTCACAGTGCCTGCCGTTCCGACTCTGACCCATTTACTAAGGATACAAGTGGTCACGTATTTTAGGACCGCTCCTAATTATGAGGGCCTTGAAATGTGATCCTGCTTTATATTATGAAAATGACACATCACTTTCTTTACATTCTTTTCAAGTGAAACACAGGAAGTAGTGCATTTAGATATACATTGTCTGTCGGGCAGATAGAATATATAGAAACATATGCTTAAGCTGAACCACCCTGTACTGCTTGTGCGATTTAATTATTTATATAGACGACATTTTGAAGGTCATGACCGAGGAGACAGCGACTCAATCTTTGAATTAATTTATTACAACAACACCTTAAAATAGAATAGAATCCTCTCAAGTCACAATAATGAATCGAATAATAGTCATTGAGGAATGGCTGCTTATCCAGAAATAACTACAGTGTATTAGCTATTAGCTAGTAGTAAGAATAAAGCTTAATTGATCAAATTAACTAAAATTTCTTTGTGCTTGCCACATACTTTGTCTACCTTAAAATATCATTAAAATATTTTTTTAAATTAATACAATTTTAAATTGCATGAATGAAGTCGGCATGAGTGATTTTTCCGGTTTTCTTGTACTCAGCCCAGGCACCCGAACACTCTTTAACTTTTATACACTTTAAAAAGAGTTGTTCTGAATAACGATTTGAACTATTGTCAACCATTTTGAAATATTCAAGGAGAAATGTTTTCTCGTAATCTGTGTTGAACTTCGATTGAGGGAACAAGCTTGGAAATGCAATGTTTTTGATGACAATAATGAGGGTCAAAGTGATGAGGATAAAGGCACATATTTTCTTAAACGTTTTCACCCAAGGACGTTCCCCCAAATTCTTGAGTACAAGTATGGTTATTAAAAATCCGGTCAGTGCTCCACCAAAATGTCCAACATTGCTGATCTGCAAGAATACAATTATGTAAAAAATATTAATGCAAGATTCAATTACATTATATTTTGAACGGAGGGCGTCCAGGCTTCTACTGCTTATACATATTGCATCAACCAGCCCCACCCGTTTCGCTGTGATTGTTTTATGGGGTTTACGATGTATATTTTAGAGTAAGAATAACCCGAAGTTTCTAGTGATCTTACTCTTACATTTGAATCATTTTCCTCGGTCATTAGACTGTATACATACATCCCGTCTTCCGAAACATTATTGCATGTGATGAAGATCCAAATCACTAGAAAGTATTTGTTGTCCAAGTATTTCCAGTACTGTCCAAAATATTAGGCGAATTTTTGCTCAGGATTTCATTACAACTTTATGAAACCAAATTAAACTAATAAGAACTTACTAGTAAGACGATTGCGACTTGGGCAAAATTTAGAGCAAACACTCCGGCTGAAGCTCCTGCACCATAACTATTGGGTGTGAAGAAGTTGAAAAACAGGGTCCCACCCAAAATCCCAGTTGTGTAAATGATTGCAACTCGTTTCCAATGATAGAATATTTCTAGGGGTACGCCGTACATGAGTTGGAAACCCAAGTTTCCCCACAAATGTGACTTCCTAGAATACCACCCTTTTTTATTCAACGGCCATTAAAATGTGACTAGTTTATTCTTGAATAACTTACGAGGAATGTACAAACATTATTGTGAGGAACCTCCACACTTCATGCCTTCTGGACGGATCGTACCCCCAATAGAGCCAAGAAAAATTTCCACCCGAATAAAATGTACAAACCTGTGAGGGAAGAAATTAAGATTAAACAAGCGTGTACCTATACTTATTCAGAGATTTAGGAACGAGAATGGATGGCATTTACTTGAATAAGAGATATCACGATCATGAATCCGGGAATCGCATAATTTGATGACTTCGGAATTGGTTGTGAAGTAATAGAATTGGACTCTTCTCGCACGATACTCCCATTTTCCGCTAAACTCTCAACCTCCTCTGAATTTTGTGGAACAAACGTTCTCTAAATAATAGTTATACCAGATTGAATTAGGGGGAAATTATAAGTGTGCTAAATCAATGTCGACCTACCAGTCTCAAGCCGTCACTTTGGGTCGGGAGTTCTTGTTCTAATTCAGCTTGACTCATATTGAAGCGGCAACGAGAACCACTGAAGAAAATAATAAAAATTCTTAATGTTAATTTATGATTAATTTGTAAATGTTTTCCAAGCACAGTAGAGCACTGAGTTAATAAATAAAGTGTGGATGAATTGAAAAGGTTGTTCGTTCTGTATAAATTTGTTAATGAAGTTGTTCCAGTGGTCCACACCCATTTTTGTACTGACAACTGACCACAGACATGAAGATGAGACTTGATATTCTGGTGACTCTATTTGCCACACCATACACGAATGCAATGCATTGTAAAAACAAAGACCCAATTTATGAGACCCGAGACCGAGGGGCTAATTCTATACTGTTGGTTTTGGTTTGTTTGTTTCCATACTACTGTGTTAAACCCATTGTATTGCATTCTATTCCGAAATACTTACAGGCATGCATGATGACAACGTCCAGTGTTTTATGACATTAACAAGTTTACAACCGAACCAAATGGCGGAGCCGTTGCACTTGCACTTTGATAATACAGACGGGTAAACAAACTATGAGCTCACAGGATCTTTTGACTCTGACCCATTTACTAAGGGCATCCATTGAGAAGGAATTATAAATTATTAAATGGGCACGTCTACTGCAACTACGCAACGGCAATTAAAACGGCAAACCGTTTTAATATATTTATTTAATGGAATATCTGTTGCTGATTACCAGATCTGCGACTTCTATCGCTGAATATGAAGTCAAGGACGATGGGAGAGAGTTAAAGAGTGCTGGACTTAGGTAATATGACGGGATATCGGCGTATACACATTGAGGAATCTAGTTTTAGTTTATCATAGTTTTCTAAAGTTTGTTGTCAAATATTGGTTACGGACAATTCCACTCATGGGCTTTCACTCGTGGGGAAAACATTATTTCCTCAAGTCCTTCTGGACGGAGTTTGGACAATGCTGAAGGCGAGTGCAGTTTCCCAAGTTCAGTTTGTTCAAAGTAACTGAACACACTATCACAACTGTTCTCTCAACACTCATCACAACAATCTTTTCTCGTATATCCATCCCATACTTCAATTAAATTAAATATTAATTTTAATGCACATCATTTTTTTATTACCCGCTATAATAATAGAAGTTATAAGATAACATTCATAATTCATCATTCATAATTCATTTTAACTCAATGAGTTTTAAACCTAGACAGATGTAGTGTGTGTGTAAAATTGATGTGTATTTTGTTAATATTCTATACATGCATACTCTTTCCTCCTGAATTATATATAACAATTTTTTTATGTTTCAACCAAATTAACAAAATTCTATTAAAATGAATGAATGAAATTGGCATGAGTGATTTCCCCATTTTTTTGTCCTCAACCCTGGCCCAAGTACTTTCATCCAATGAGTCACGTATTGCAGAATTTATACTAGTTCAGTCAATCGTTCTTAGTAATGTTGTCTAGGTTCGGGGTTTTATATGGGTTTGCTAATAGGGTTTGGGTTTGGGTACGGTACAACTAAACCAAACCCTAGAAAATTAAATTAACCCAACCCCGAACCCGAACCCTTGAGAACCCATAGAACACTAGTTCTTTAGTCATCAAATTGTATCCATATTCACAATTTCATTTTATTTTTGGCCAAATCAGGAGAATATATATCGCCATACTTAACAAAATCAGATAAATAAATGGAACTCACATACATTCATATATTCAGAAATCTTGCCTCATTTTGTACACTCACTATAGTGATGATATTTGAGACAGATATTTGAGCTACCGTTTTTTGAGTTGAACTTTCCTGATTTTATTTGTATTCGTAAGAAAAATATCGTAACATTTCCAATCTCAATCTGGCGACGTACTCAATTCTTCAATTACTTCAGGTGTTAGTTAAAATAAAAATACAATCTACAGATAATTCTTTCTCGGTATTTTCAATACATCGCCAAAATACGGGAAAGCATGGAGAACTATATAAAATTTAATTTTTTTACCGCAATTTATTTAAGAAACCTTTCCCTAAATAAGTCAAGGAAATGTGCATCAGTGACTTTCCCAGTATTTTTGTAGTCATCCCAGGCATCCGCACATTCCTTAGCCTTTAAACAATTAATTAAAAAGGGATGGTCTGAAGGCGTCGAACACTTGTCAATTATTTTGAAAACTCTTAAAATATAGGTTCGTTCGTAATCTGTGTTGAACTCTGTTTCAGGGTACAAACTTGGGAATGCAATATTTGTCAGAACAACAATAAGGGTCAAAGCGATGAGAATAGAAGTACATATTCTTTGAAACGATTTCATCCAAGGACGTTCCTCCAAGATCTTGAGTACACGTATTGAAATTAGGAATCCAGTTAGCGCCCCACCAAAATGCGCAACATGATTGGTCTGCAATACAATTATGTAAAATGTATTAATGCAATATTCATTAAAATTAAATAGTATGTTCTATTTAACAGGGAAGAGTGTATTTTATTGTAAAAAATAACGCAAATTTTTTAATAATCTTGCTATTACATTTGAAACAGTTTCCGCGACCAGATCACTGTACACAGTTTGTCCATCTCCATAAACCTTACAGGCGAGGACGAACGATAAGAATACACGGCATTTGTTGCCTATGTAATTCCAACACTGAAAAAGTACTCAAATTATCACCCAGAGTTTACTTTAACCCATTATTGATATTAATAAAAACCTACCAGTAAGATAATTGAGACTTGTGCAAAATTTAGAGCATACACTCCGGCTGAAGCTCCTACCGAATATCCTCTGGGTATGAAGAAGGAGCTGAACAGGGTCCCACCAAAAACACCACCCGTGTAAATAATTGCCGTTAGTTTCCAATGATAGATGATTTCCAGGGGTACGCCGCATAGTAATTGGACAATCACGTTTCCCCATAAATGTGATGCCCTAGTATTAGAATTCCACGATTTACAATGCCCATTAAAATTTGACATACTAATTATTCTTAAAAAACTTACGAGGAATGGACAAACATTTTTGTGAGGAACCTCCACACTTCGTGTCTTCTGGACGGATCGTACCCCAAGTAGAGCCAGGAAAATTTTCCACCCATATAAAATGCACAAATCTTTTATAAATAAATTTAGATTAAAAGTGTTCATAAGATAACAAGCAGGGATTCATTAATGAAGGTCTCATTTACTTGAATAAGGGAAATCGCCATCACAAAACTGGGAAACGCCGTAACTCGCGAATTTGGTTGTGAATTGGATTCTTCACGGACGACATCAACATCTTCCGTACTGCTTTCAACCTCTTCTGAATTTTGTGGCACGACTGTTCTCTAAATAATATTTATACCAAATTGAATTGGGGGGCAATTATAAGTGCTAAATCAATGTCGACGTACCAGTCTCAGTCCTTCACTTTGGATCGGCTGTTCTACTTCAAATTCAACCATATTAGCTAGTTCCGGAATAACCGAAAAAAAATCTTAATGATTAAGTGTCAGTGTTTTCAATGCACAGCAGCGCACTGTATTTTAATCTTAAGGTGACATGCAATTTCATTGTATAAACTGAACATTTAAAAAAATAACCCGAAACATTGAAATACAAAATTAAAACAAAATGAACAAGAATGAATAAGTGTGGATAAAAAGTTTGTCTGATCCCGATCCGTACTGCGCTAGTCAAGTTGTTCCAATAGTGCACCAACCCACTTTTGTACTGATCATAGACACGAAGAAAACGGGCCGTCATATTCTTAGTACTCACAATTTACTCTGTTATCCTATCCTACACCAAACGGACAATACAATGAATTGTAAAAACTAGAGATGCATTTGGGAGTTCTTCCCCTAGCTTCTTCTGGGAATCTGCCGTTTGTTTCTATTTGTTACTTGATTAGAGTGTTAGACCCATTGTAGGTATTGTATGTATTTGTAGTCTACTCATACATTATTTTCTTATCTAATGCACCAACTGTTTTATGACATTTACAAGCTTACAACCCAAAAAGCAGAGGAGCCCTTGCACTCCACTCTACTCCAGAGGAGATGATAGAAAAGCTAACTCTGAACCATTTACTAAGGAAATGGATACAAGCCGTCACGTACATCTGCACTGTCCTTAAACTTGAAATGAAGACTTGACTTTAAAATAGGATGACAATGACACATTACTCGTGCCTGGCAAGAGAATTAAGGTAGTAGTAGTATTGGACAACGCAACTTGAGTCTTTCGTCCGCCGAAGAATTTCTTCCCTCTCCAATAATAATAGTATATTATAAGTCCTACGCTAATAGGGCGTTCTCTATCAATATCCTCCATGAGAAATACTATGCCATAATTGTTTGCAGCCTTAATACGAGTTTAAATATGACAATGCATGTCATATCTGACTACCTGTCAAAACCCTTGACTCACTAACGACCCTCAACCTCCGGCATAAGCCCACAATTCCCGGAGTATAAATCCAGAGTTTCACTTTTCTTTGATAATAAAATTGCTTGCCGTGGCGTAAAAATTCGGATTGTGCTTTACTGGGAAAAGTGTAATTACTTCAAAATCAATTAAAGTTTTATGGACCAGAAATTCGAGTCAATTGTACGAGTAACGAGCTGTGTTCATAAATTAACGGTTTTTGTGTGTGGAGTCATTTAGTAATAACTTCGAATATAAATTGGTCTCGGTGACAGAATAAAAGGGTCTTAAAGAGCTTGCGGAAGTAATCCTTATTCCCCAATTTGACAGAATTTTAAGAGTACTTAAGTACAATTACAGTTCCGCACTAACTACGATTAGAGCTCCCACCGGTCCGGTCCGAACAAACAACGGTCCGGACCGGGACCGACATTTCGGTCCTTAGGTAAAGACCGGACCGAACCGAGAACTGGACTGGTTAAGGTCAATGCTTCTTCACTGGCCCAGCCTTATGGGTATAACTTTACTACATCAATGGCGGCCAAAATTTAAAAAGGAAGTTATGTTGATGTTTCGGGGCTCTGGAATAACTCCCCTGAAATTTTGAGCACGATCATGGCAGGTTAAAATTCCATTCGATTCCGGCGGATTCGAAATGGCGGATCGCTAAATCCTATCTATTTGGGATCACTCCGGTGACCCTTCTGCACATTTTTCAAAAAAATTCAGGTCGATATTTGTTCCCAAAACCCAGTTACACATAAAAACTGGCATTCCCAAAAACTCGGTCCAGGACCGCACCGGACCGCGGTTCCCGGTCCGGTCCAATGGTTGGGACCGGGACCGGACCGAGGACCGAACTGAACTTATCGGTCCTAAAAATCCAAGACCGGTGCGAGCTCTAACTACGATTGGTGTGATAAATCACCATCAACTGTAATTTTTTGAATTTGTGACAAAAATCACATGTCCAAACCACCACTTAAGAAACTAGCGAATCGGAATCCAAATTCTCAGAAACCAGTGAATAAAAAAATCAAAACTCAAACCCCGGTTGTATTCCCATGGGTGGAGGGTATTATTATGGGTGATTATATTAGTAAACACATAAGAAGGAGTATAAAATAGTTGAAAACTTGAGAAAAGTCGTGCAGAGTAGGATATGAAATTTATAAGAACGTTGGCATAACGCTGTCAACCATGTTGATTGGAACTGTTTTGAGCCTGTTTTTCTGCGGTTTCCAAGCTTTTTTGTTATTGGTCCTATCGTTCACTGACGCTTTGACCACTGTTGATTGGAAACCTCTTGTTCTTAGCATATGCAAATTTG